>JACJUY010013074.1:0-20658 GCA_014220935.1 Platorchestia sp. MABIK | reverse complement strand
GATACCGATACCAGGAAAATGACCGATACTTGCCGATACCGATACCGATACATCGGTACATCACTATTCAAGTTCATATAGGTAATATGGTATATTTAAAGATGTATTACAAGAATAACATTATGCTTGCAAATGCGGAGTTTTTGTGATTTTTAACTCTGAAGGTGTAGAAACTTATATAAAATTGAACAAACAGACACGTTGATAAGCTGAAATATGGTATTGACATAATGACAGCTAAGGTTAGGTTAGGGAAAGTTAAATTAGTTATATAAACTAAACTAAGTAAATCTAAAATAACTTAACTCAGCCATACCAACACCAATAGTTTTTCCTGCCATAATGACTGCGCATGTTCCATATTTGCCATACACTGGAAGAGCCATGTCACTTTTTTATTTGAATGAATAACTGAATGCAAAATAAGCATTTTTAAACTTGCTCTATTGTCATTATAACATTTTAATACACTAAAATAGGGTCGCAAAACGCCCTTTGCATGCACTTTCCACCGCAAAAGCCATATCAAAACTGTTGGCAATGCTGTTCCTACCTTCACCTTATTTATGCTATATCTCAAAAACTAAGCATTTGCAAGCACAATTTTGTTCATGTAAAATGTCTTGAAATGTCTCCAATAACTAAACTTTTGTAATGAAATTATAAGAATTGTTGACAAAATTAAATTCAATTTTGACCATTGCCCTTGCAAGGCACACAAGAATCTTTATTTTGTTAAAGCATGCAATTCTTCAGTGCCTATTTATTTAGGTTTAACTTTCTCCAATTACTGATAGAACATCTATTTCTATGCATCACTCAAAATAAAAATGTTTATATTTGTTGCCTTGTTTTTGCAATTTCACTTGTGTTCATGTGCTTATTATTAGTTACCAGTCCACCCTCCTTTAATTGTAATAAAGAAGGTGAAATGAAAGAAAGGCCATAAAAAATGAAAAAAATTAAATCTCACGATAGTTGATAAGGCCAAGTGCACACGGCTCGTCCAAAATGTATAATAATGTTCAACAAATCACATGATGCATGTTTCTATTTCCTTAAAATTCACATGATATTCATTCCTACTCAAATCTGATGAATTAATACACTGGAAATTGTGGAGTTGATGAAGCTTGTATCACAGATACGCTTATCATATGATGCAGGCTGGCTTTGGACAGACAGACAAAGAGATAGACACCTCCCTTATTATTGTATAAATTATCATTTTTAATTTCTTCATTGCTAGCCTATGATAGTTTTTGAATTATTGATTTTTGCACATATATTTAGTTTTTGCTTGTAAATGGTATTCCGTATAATTTATACGTCTTGAAAATAAGCCTCCAAAACAACAAAAGTTCTTCTATTCATATGGTTATTCTAAATTATATTATTTTAATGTTATTTAAAATGTTTTCATATATATATATGTTTCACAAACCCTTAGCAACCCAATGAACCCAACTTTGGATTGCAACCTAGGTGTTAGGAACCACTGCTGTGAAGATTATTGCTCAAGTTTTAACCTGTCTAAGTACCTGTAAATAATGTTAGAAAATGCCACTCATCCATAGTGAGAAGCTGTTTTAGGTCTTCAGACTAACTCTATACTGTAAAAATGAATTGAGGTTATAGTCAGTTATTGGAGAATGTCATGCTTCCCATCAGAAAAACTTTTGCTGGAAGGACAGTTTCATTTTATGCCCAGGCTAGGTTCAAATTTATTTAGTTAGAACTCTTTCCTTTCCTAACTGAGGCAACTTTCATATATGTGCACAGCAAAACATGCATGAGCTCTGCTGCTAGGATTGGCACCCTCAGGGGATGCTGTTAGATTACTTTGGTTTGGCTATTTGCATGTCTCCAGGACTTCCATCTTCTCTGCTCACTTTGTTTTTTTTTTTGTGTTTTTATGTTTTCTTTACTATCTCATGGTTTTTCTATGTTTCCTAACTTGCTGTTCCTCAGTGCAAGTTATTCTGTATGGGAACAACCTGTGACATGTATGCCTCATTTTTTCTAGTCTATACAAAATAGTCCTCTCTTGTTCTACTGAGATTGCCTTTGCTGTGGCTACAGAATTCTGAACTAAAACAATCATGTCAAATGGTTTATTGTGTGAAATTTTTGGAAGCTTAGAAAATTGAATTAGTGAGAAGAAACCAAATGACTGCTATAGCCACCCAAAAATTTTAGACTGTCGTCTCTTTTGGTATGTTCTTTCTCTATGCCTGTTAATTGTGATACTTTTATATTTCAGGTAAAAGAGCTGAAAGAAAAAATAGAGAAGGACAGAGGGAAGGACTACCCTGCTGTTGGCCAGAAGCTCATTTATGCTGGTGAGTTAATGAGGCATGCTTTTATTTTGCTCATATATTGACCAAAAGTGTGGCTGGAAAGCGACATTCAATTTTGTACAATTTAAATTATACACATATTATAAATTAAGTTAGGTAATGTTATTTTCTTTCACAATTATTAAGCAAAATAACAACGTGTTCAATACAGCTCTTAGATTCGTGATGAATTTTCATCAACAAATTTGTTAACTTGGTTACTAATGATTAAATTTTAATTCAAACACTAATTAGAAACCCTAAATTATTGAGCAAATCCTCCACAAATCTGGTGGGTCAACATTGGGAGTAATTGGTCCACTTTTGAGGGTATATTGGTCAGTTCTTTATATTGATAGCAATGTCAGTAAACTGATCCTTCACTTGTTTTTTTTCTTTTACATTGGGTACATTTACAGGACTGCTATCTTAACACTAATTTGAGAAATTCAAGGAGGTGACCAATTTTTTTATGACAGTGATTTTTTTCAATATAATTGTATTGCTATGTACTCGGTCAAAAATATTTTTCCAATGTATTAGATGCTGCCATTTTAGCCCAACGTAGATCATTGTCTCATTTTAATTAAATTAAGAATAACTTTTAATGTTATACAATCTGTTGTGTTGAGAAGATCGGCTTCAATTATATTGTGAGTGATAACTTCCAAATATTTTGTTCACGAAAAATTACTCCTTAGGGGGTTTAAAAGTACCAAAATACGTGAATATTCAAACTTCTTGTAACTTTGTATGAAAATTTCTGAATGCTTGGCATAATACCTGTCATCTAAATAGGCTATTGTTTCTCATGTTCATTGAATGTGTTTTTTTTTGTGAGGTTGTTTCTCAAATTTATTTAATGTTGATTTTTGCAGGCAAAATCCTTCAAGATGACAACAAATTAGAGTCCTACAGCATGGACATTAACAAGTTCCTTGTGATCATGGTGACAAAGCCTAAGACAAGCACCCCTCCTCCTGATGCAGACACTGAGGCTTCTGCTTCTGAGGACCCTGCATCTGAGGTATGATGTGTTCTAGGTCTAAATTTGGCTTTCTCGTTTTCTTGGTAATATCAAGGGTATAAAGCTAATTTTTGCTTCCTTTCTTTCTTGCCAGTATTGGGGTATGAAGTGAGGATTCTGATACTGATATTATTGCGTGAAAACATCTCGTAAATCATGATTTTTCACTTGATGATTTTTGACATATCCACCACTCTACTTTAAAGAAAGCTTCAACATGGTTTCTGTTTCTCTGTTTGAATTTTTGGGATATATATGTTGCATGTGCTCTCCTGATGCTAGTCAATTCATTTCCAGGCTCCTGTTGTATCTATGGGAATTAGCGCTCACAGGGGGAAAATGTGGAAGAGCTCAAGCTGAGAGTTTTATATTGTTTCATAAAATTCTTTCTTAACTTCCTGTTTTTATGCACCTTCTGCATAGATTCTGCATTTCCTTATCTTGATACTAGATGGTGCCTTCCTCTCTTTGAAGCGCTTTTTTTTTTTTTAGCAGTTAGGGAGGCTGAAACTAACATCTAATCTAATCTTTCTAGGCTCCTGCTAGTGAGAGCACCAGCAGCAGCACCACCACCACTTCCACGACCAGCGCTCCTTCAGCCTCCACGACGTCCACTTCGGACACTACCACGACCACCACCAGCAGCAGTGCCACTGCTCCTGCAGCAGAAGGAGCTGCAGCTGCAGCTGCCACCAGCAATGCTGAGAGCTTTTTGGTGATGGGCGAAGAATTCAACAAAATGGTCGAGAACATCATGGAGATGGGCTATGAAAGAAGAGAGGTGAGACATTGGCCAGGTAGTAAAGCCAGGCAACTCTGGAGGTAAAAATTGATGATATAAATGCTGTGTAATGTTAAATTTTATCATGAGTAAGAATAACAAGGAGATAGTATTTGGAAAAAGGGAAGTGAGACAGTGGACTGAAAGTTGTGCAAGTTCACTTTGGGCAAAAGAAAGACTTTTGTGAAAAATTGGTTGGGAAAGTTAAAGCTCGTAAGGATGATGGAGAATTTTGTGAAAATTGAGTTGCAAAAGAAAAGGGTTTTGTGAGGCATGTAGCCTTGTAGTCAAGCAAGGTAACTTTGGGGAAAAGTTGAAATTGAAAATACTTCATAGCAGAGAAATTGTTGAAAAATTTCATTGTAATCGAAATTATTTAGAATCTGAATCCCTAGAATAGTAATGGGTTTGTCGACTTGTGGTGTAGGAAGGCATAAAAAAGATTGTACCAAAAATAATTGATGTACAAAATGTTGAAAGGGGATTGTGTATGTTTGTTGCATGAGCCTCATATAATTAGAACTTTGAACTGGGAATTAAAGAGAATGTGCTTTGGAAAGATTAATAGCCAACCAACTAATCTTGTCAACTGAGGGATTCAAGAGTGATAAGCAGACTTGCAAAGTGTGAGTGACAAGGTGGAGTAGTCCTCACATTGAAGTAGCTACTATAGTAAAGTTTTTATTAATTATTCACTTTTACATTGAGATTTTTGTTTTACTAGTTTTACTTTTCTGTACAAAGGGTTTTCCAGTGTTTTGTACGAAATCTTATTTTTTTGTTGCAAAATTTTCTTTCTTTGGATATCTGAACTTAATTTTCCACCACATTGCTATTGTAAGTTTTTGAACTTATTTTTGCTATGAATTTTCCAGCCACATTTACTTGGAAGGTTCTCACCATTTTCCCTGACTAATTTTCTATTTTTATGCTGAATTTCTTCTTATGTTGCTGCACTGAATTTTCCCTGTGTATCTACGCGTTAAATTGTCCTCCTGGATCAATATTCTTAATTCTCATTATTTCTACTCTGAATTTTCCTACCACTTTTGTGAATTTAGTTCTTTCTTACAGTCTCTACAATGAATGAACTTGGAATATGAAACAGATGCAGCAGAACACAAATTCACTTTCTTCAGCTTGGCTCCTATAATATACTTTGTTCAGCTCCTATAATACGCTTTGTTCTGTACCTAATAATACACTTTGTTCAGCACCTAATAATACACTTTGTTCAGCACCTAATAATACACTTTGTTCAGCACCTAATAATACACTTTGTTCAGCACACAGCCCTTATTTAACCCTCACCCTCCATTCAGCCCCCACACACACCCCTCATTCAGCACCAAATACTGACTGCCCCCGTGGTGTGCAGGTGGAACGAGCGCTGCGTGCAAGCTTCAACAACCCGTACACGGCCGTCCAGTACCTCGTGGACGGCATCCCTGATAACCTGGGCGAGGCTGATGCCCCTGCTGCTGGGGAAGGGGGTGATGCTGACGCTGGTATGTACCTGGTTAGCTTCCACGTTCCAGCTGTCTTTCCCATTCAGTTTCACTTATCTTCACCTCTGACTTAGCTTCTCTGTTCCATTTTAGTTATCTTCCCCGTTTTATTTGTTTTCTTCCCCGTTCCATTTCAGTTTTCTTCCCCATTCCATTTCAGTTTTCTTCCTTCCCTGTTCAATTTCAGTTTTCATCCTTCCCCGTTCAATTTCAGTTTTCATCCTTCCCCTTTAATTTCAGTTTTCTTCCTTCCCCTTTTCAGGTTTCTTCCTTCCCTTTTCAATTTCAGTTTTCTTCCTTCCCCGTTCAATTTCAGTTTTCTTCCTTCCCCGTTCAATTTCAGTTTTCTTCCTTCCCCGTTCAATTTCAGTTTTCTTCCTTCCCCGTTCAATTTCAGTTTTCTTCCTTCCCCGTTCAATTTCAGTTCTCTTCCTTCCCCGTTCAATTTCAGTTCTCTTCCTTCCCCGTTCAATTTCAGTTCTCTTCCTTCTCCGTTCAATTTCAGTTCTCTTCCTTCCCCGTTCAATTTCAGTTCTCTTCCTTCCCCGTTCAATTTCAGTTCTCTTCCTTCCCCGTTCAATTTCAGTTGCGCTCAGGGCGTTTATATGAAATGGGTAATTTTAATCCTGGTAATATCGCTGTCATCATTGTTTGCATGCAATATGAAGTGTATTGGTATCCAGTTTACACTATGGAAATACAGAAGAGCAGAACCAACAACCTGTGAACAATTAGATAGGGAATATTTATATGTCGTGGTCACGTAAGGAAGATTGATAAATTGAAAATTTTAGAGGTAATGAAGGAAGTGAAATCCATTAATGGCGGGGAAACCATTAAATAATGATGATAATAAAAATTATTATGTAGTATCACAGATACCTGCTACCCAGACTTTCTGTTCGTTCAGTAATTAGAAAGAAACTAATAGTGACGATTTTAACATTTATTTATGACTGCTAAAGTTGTCCAGAGACAGACATTGCAGGACATTTAAATACAAAAGTTACTTCTATCTCAAGGAGTCCATTTTACAGGTACAGTGGTCAGTTCCATTTTTTTGTGGTTTTAATGTATTTTTAGTCTTGATTCATCAACTCGATGTTGTGCATGAAAACTTGCTTGCCATGAGATTATTAAACGTTTCCTTTGCTCGTGTGTGGAAGTGGTTTGTTTGAAATCAAAATTTATGGGATGTCTCATCAGAGGAATTTTTTATGGCCCATCTTGTGACTTGGACTGAATTTGTTCATGTGTCTCCGTGAGCAAGTCGGAGGACCAGGTGTCACGAGGTTCGGCCTTTATACAACTCGAGCAAGAATTATTCTGTTACCTGGCAGCAGTGAAGACACTTTTTGCTTCTCATTTAGGCAACAAATTGCCGCTGTCCAAATTGCAACTACTGTAGTTGCAGCTGGGCAGCAGTCAGGACACTTTTTGCTTTTCGTTTAGGCAAAAAATTGCAGCTGTTTGAATACCAGTTACCATGTACTTGTGTATAAGCAAGCCTTATAATAATGTGTATGAGTAACTGATACAAAGATAATGTTTGTGTACTACTCCTAAAATGGTATTATACTAATGTGGATAAGCAACTCGACTCCAATCCAAGAGGAGCGGAATTTTGATGGTTTCCTCATCGTAACTTTCGTTAAAATGATGAGAGCGTGCTCCGCTTACGCAGCTCTCGCAATCTTGCAATGCCCGAGGGAAAAAAATTCCCCAACGTTTATTTGACAGACCTGTCAGAATCTTGTGAACATCTCCTTTGATCACATTCACGTTGTGTACATCATCGTTTCATGAAAGGGCAGTTCAAGCCTGAAAGTTCCTATTGCGCATTCATATCTTAGACGGAAAAATAAAGATATCAGTGTGAAAAGTATCTTTGCTCGATTTATCTTCTGCCGTACAGCAGTACCGCCACGCTGCTTTATGTAGCCATTAACATGAGGCTTTTGGTTAATTTTGGCATACTCTACTTTGGTATACATTTTGTCTCATTTATAGATGTACTGTTCTTATTCGTTGTAGCCTTGTCTTTAGTTCGTTCTTAGTGAAATTTGTTCAGTGTTCTACTACTGCAATGATTGTGCTTTCTTTCATTATTTTACAGTATTTTGTCTTCATGATTGTCTACTCTGTCAAATTAATTTTGCTGTATCTGATGAACCTCTACAAAATTTTATTGATCAGTGATTTTTCAGTTTTTGATTACAGTTTTTGCATTGTTGAGGTAAATTTTGCTCGATGTAATTATACATGTTTTTCATGTTGGGAGTCACTACTACTATTTTCATATTTGCGTTCTTTTATTGTGTAGTTCATGTTTCTTAGGCAATGTCTTAAATGTTACTAATATTAAAAATTGTGTTATTGTGTGTTGTATCTAGGGTGGTCAGGTCGGTCTTTTTTCTAGCCAAAAATTTCTAATATGGTGTCCTTTCCAGAGAAATTTTCCCTTGAAATGCGCTCAGCATCTGGCACCGTATAGATGTTGCTATGTTATGATGAGTCCTCTGAATGCTTAAATTTTGTTTGAAGTGAAGCCAATTCGAAAAGTCTCATCAGCAACTGAAAACGTCAAATTGAGAAATTCTGGCCTGAAGAAGTTCAATGTGGAAACCCTGAGCGTGTGATTCCGTTGTATTTGGTGTCCTTGTTTTGTGTTGCACCTTTGAAAATTGTGTTCCAAATGGCGGCCCTATGTACTGAGACGCGAGCTCGCTCATTAATGCCTTTAGGTGACGTGGCAGGTGCCCTGGCAGCGGCGGCTGCAGCAGTAGGTGCTGGGGGCGAGGGCGAAGGAGGCGCTGAAGGGGACGACCCGCTCGCGTTCCTGCGCAGCCAGCCCCAGTTCCTGCAGATGACGCAGATGATGCGCAACAACCCTCAGCTCCTCGACGCCTTCCTACAGCAGATCAGAACCACGAACCCCGGCTTGCTGCAGGTCATCCAGGAGAACCAGGAGGCCTTTGTTCGCATGATCAACCAGCCCCAGTCCACAGGTGCGCTCTCCCGCCGGCCCTCAGCGCTCGCGGCTTCGTTGTCTCGGTTGTGGCTTCGCTTCGTGGCAGCCTCGCTTTCCGCTGAAATTTTCATTGTCTCTGTTCTAATTTTTCTTCATGACAGCCTCGGGTTCCATTAAAGTTTTCATTTTCAAGTGTTTGTTTTCAGCTTAAGGGAAAGTGGCTTGGATTGAAGTTTTCATTTTCTTGATTGTAGTTTCAGTCTTGGCGTGGCTTCTTGACAGTCTCGACTTGGATTGAAATTTTCATTTTCAGGAGTGTTTGTTCACAGCCTTGGTTCAACACATAGACCACAATGGGTTGAACTACAGTCCAATGTTGAGCTCAAATTTAGTGCAATTTGTAGTGTGCAATTAAGAAAATATCAAACATTAACTGGATCGTGCTTTCTTTTAGCTTTAATTAAGTATTTATGAAAACTGAGTTTGTGACCACTTGTCAATTAGCAGCATTTTGAAAATCCCCTTCGTGGTCACCGGTGGCTCACTTTGCGGTAGAAGCGTTTCGAGGGAAGGTTGCTTCTTTCGAGTCTCGACCTGCGTTGGTTGATGTCTTCATTTGCAGCGTTGTCTGTTTTCAGCCTTACTTAACACGTTGACTGCCCATTGGGGCATGAGAGTACCACTAGGTCAATTGCTCATTCACGTATTGGTGTGGATGAACAGCATTTCAATTATTTCATCATATTTTTTAGAAGAGATTTAAACATTCCAGGTAAAATATCATCATGCTGTTACGTTTTCACACTTCTGAAGAAATATACAATTTTCCAAAATCCTCTTGAGTTTCGCATTGTACCTGTGCTCATCTTCCACCCAGGACTCAAGGTGACCAGAAGATCCTGTTTATTTTGTTTGTACTTTTGGATTTTGTTTGTCAATGTCCCTACCATCAATAGGAGTTCTTGGTTCTTGGAGATTTTTAATTCACTTAGCAGTAAGTATGCAGAAAAAACTGAAATATTTTTGGGAAAGGTCAAAATCTGCCTCGGCTGGCAAATACCGATCCTTGAGGAAATTGTGTGCTGTAATACGTAGTGGAAAGAGGGAAGGCTGATGGTATAAAAAAACACAAAGTTTAACGTTTATATTAATTAGAAAACGCTATTCAAGATCATTTCCCTTGATTTTAGAATGGCAGGATTGGTTGTTTCAAAATTTTTTCCCTTCATGTCTGATCGGGACGCCTTTAATATGTTCACGAAAACATATCGGATCATATCCCCGAGTCCCCCCAGTCGGGGAATTCTGTAAAAACATTTCACCTATTAGCTCTTTTTTTACATTAAGTTAGACTACCCGGGAGAAATATTTTTACAAAATTGCTCGACCGCGTGATTCGTGATTATGATCCAACATATCGAGGTATGTATATGGATCGCTGATCCACCACAGAAATAGCTTCAAACATTAGTATCTACAAAGTTTCTATTAAAAGATTTTTGAAGTAGTGAATCCTAAAATAAGTATTGAAATACTGTATTACAACAGGTTGAGCCATTGCATCTGCGATGTTCTGCAATTAATTTTTTCTATATTTAACAAAAGAGTCTGAGTCGGTCATTTTTACACGACTCCTCAAGCTCTGAAAAAGCTCCGACTCCCTTGCCCTGGTTTTCATGTTGGTCTTTTCACTTTTGTAAATGTTACTTTTTGACCGCCTTGACTTGTGTTGAGGAATACTTTCATGCACATACTTTCACATACCTTTTTGTATGCACATACCTTTTTTTGTTAAGGAATACCTTCATTCACTTGTGTTAAAATTGTATGTGGGAGGCGCGCGTAACTCTGTGTTGTAAAGCTTTTATGTTCCAATTCTATGTTTTCGTAATTCGGGTGTTGTAGAACTTTGCCATTGAATCGTGGTATTTTGTTTCATGTTCCTGCTTTTAATCTTCTTTAAAGCATAAGCAATTTTTTTTACAGTTCGTTGGCTTTTCTTAGTGCATTAGCTTTTTAATTCAATATTCAACGTCTAAAGTTGCATTTTAACTCTGATAATTTTAAAAAATTTTGTGGGGAAAAAAGAGGCTTCTGATTATCTTCTACGAGTTTGTGCAATCATTTTTCCTTGCGTCGATGTTCATAATTTTGATCGTGAATGCTTCGTGCAGCAGCAGCAGGAGGAGGCGGCGGAGGTGGTGACGCCCCTGCGACTGGAGGTGGCGGTGGAGGTGGTGGTGGAGGAGGCAACCAAGGCAGTGGAGGAGGTGGCGGTGGTGGTGGCGGTAACCGAAGCACCACCATTGTGTTGTCTCATCAAGACCGAGAGGCTATTGACAGGGTAAGGTTCAGCTGCCATTTGATATTACAGGTCATGAACGCTTTGACCGTGATCAGTTGAACTGAAGTTCAATATTCTACTCATGTTTTGAAGTTATTTTTTGTATGCAGTTTTGAAAATAGTTGACATTAACTGGATCGTACCTTCATTTAACTTAAATCAAGTATTTATGAAAATTGAGCTGTGACTGCTGGTTGGTGAGCAGCATTATGTAAATCTCCCCCGTGGCCACCGGTAGCGCACGTTGCGGTCAAAGTGTTAACAACCCTAATTTCTCGACAGCTACGAGGCTTGGGCAACTTCCCCGAAGAGCTGGTGGTGCAAGCGTACTTCGCGTGCGAGAAGAACGAGAACCTTGCGGCCGAGTTCCTCTTCAGTCAAGCCTGGGACTAACACCTCGCTTGTCCTGTGCGTCGTCGACTTGGTGCTGCGTCCGAGCTGGTGCTGGGACGCGTGTGTGCCCCAGCACGGCTAATGCAACATGCAATGGAGGACTGTAGCTGGAGTCTAATTCAAGAGTAACGCGGGAATGGGTCATGCAATTTTCGTCAGAACTTCGCGCTCATTACGGCACTTGACCTCTCATTGCGGGTTCATATTCGTATTTAGAATCATTGAAATGTATTCTGCCGTCAGCGTTGAAAATCCCAATGTTTTACTGCCTGTGGGCTGCTTTCGATTAGTGGCAGAGTCTCTGCATATTTCAGTTTGTGGTGTCGAGTGGTAAAATATTTGTTTTAAAGCATGTGTATAGATTTCAGCACCAACTGTAGCTCCTGATTTTTTTTTTTTGAAGCGTGACATAAAATTCTGTGAAAAGCAGTTTGGTTTTGCTGCTACGGGGGATCATTTGGTCTCTCATCTTAGAAGGCGGAGTAGCCAAGTTAAACATGTTTATATATCTTTAAATATTACCGGTTCATCATATGCATGTGTTCAGTAGAGAATCAGAACAGAAATTATTCGTTGTTGCACCACATACGGAAGTTATTGATATTTTTTCGTATATTTCTATGAAATTAATCTATGCGTCGAAGAAGTCATTGTCTTTCGTTACTTGAATCTGAATTGAGTGTTTGAATCTAGTGCACTAGCTGTAGCTTCTCGAAATTCAAAGCAATGATTTTCAAGTAAGGTTGTACGCCAGCAGATCTTTTATTATTGTACAAAGAATGACGCTTTTTAGTTCAAGAAGAAAGTTAGTGCCGTCGCTATGAAACTCAGAAACGAATCTTTCTCCACTACGGTGTGCGAGTGTGTGTGTTGTACGTTTGGATCATCTTTCACGCGCGTGAATCATCTAATCAGAAATGTTGTGGAAGGGAGCATTTTATTCCACTGTAATCGTGGTTGTGGGTGGAACTAAAAAAAATTTTGAGGATTCGTGCTGTAGCACTTTTGATGCTCTTTTTTTCAATTCGGCAAGTAAAGAGTGCTTATATTAAAAGCCGTTTTAGAGAAGGATTTAATTCTATGCAATAAAAAGTTTACCTCGTCCTTTCCCGTTCAGTTTCCGTTGACAGACTTGTCAAAATATGTAATGTTGAATTTGTATATTTACGCAGGCTTCAGTAAAACAGGAGCAAATGATTTTACTGAACGGGTTTCAGTAAAATCTGTTGGGAGTAATGTGCGAAGCTGAGATGGCGAGTAGTAAGGCAAAACATCAGATTTGGGAGCGAGATTTTCATGAAATTCAGAAGCGTAACGAGGCAATGCGCACTCGTTAGTACCATGACCAGAGTCGTGTTCCGAAAGACCTCTCATGTTCTAAATCTGATGACCGTGTCCCAAGCCGTCGCGAATTGTGATCATTTTGAGTAATTTCTTGTGGAAATGTGGTTTTAGTGAGAGAATAATCTCATGAAATTTGATAGAATTTTTTGTGCACTCTCAGGGAAAACACTCCCGCCGTTCTATTCGAATTAAGTGTGTGAACCGGAGGGATGTAGAATATTGAAAAGTTTTTTATGACTTGTAAGAAGAGGTAATATAGCGTATGAATTTTGGTCATATTTGGGTGTGCGATGTTAACCTGACTAGGTACAGGGATTGCCCCTTCACAGATTTCGGATAAAAAAAAATTAATATTCGTCTTATTTACTGATCTCCCGTTGAGCGCCATTGATCAATATTTTCTTCGAAGTCTTTTTATTTTGAAGTTCTTTCCTATTGAAGTATTTGAGATTTTTTGTGTAAAATTACCACAGATAATTCGTGTATGGACCGTACTGTAATGAGTATTTCATCTTCAATTGCGTTTCGGCGTCTAAGTAAGAAGCATCTAAAATAACTGAATGTACCTGCGAGAAAGCTCTGATCTTGTAATGGGGACTTTTATTTAGTTCAGGAGAGCATAGTTAGGTTCGCACCGCGTTTTTGTGTGGATACTGTTGATGTGAAACTGTTGCGTGATACGAAGTCTTGACTGTTGGGGATTGCGGCGTCCTTGCTCTTGAATATCATCGTTCAACAGAGATACGCTTGTGCGAAGATACGTCGGGCGTGAAAAGTGCTCACTCATTACATCGATTATATTGTTGAAATTTATTTCTTGCTCATTTTAGCGTTTCAGTGCTTGAACCATGTATTCCGTCATAGCTTGAACGTGCAATGTGTATATCTATATTAAAATGATCTTTATTACCAGTCGAAAAAAAATTTTATCTTTCTCAAAGATCGTGAGCAGTCTCAAAAAAAAAGATGCTATTTGAATCAGGAAGGGGCTCAAGTGTGTGCTCTTACGTACTCAATTTGCGTCTTTCAAAGTGGGGTTTCTATTCGTCAATTAGCGTCGATCCATCCTTGTATCGATGAAATGCAGCTCATAATTCTGAGACGTCGCGAGGTTATCATCCTTTCATTAAATATTCCTAAATTAGTTAGTGGTATCCTTCACCTTGTGTTCGACGTTTTGTGCCCTCCATCGTCGTCGCATTTCATGTGACACGCCGTGATCATACATCTCAACACTCGAGTGATTGTAGATTCTCCTAACCATGGCCTGGGATTTGACCAGAACAAATGAGGTCTCTCACTCAGGAAGATAATCGTGTGAAGTTTATGTAAAATCTCTTCACAAAGCTCTACTTTCCAAATCGGTCAAGTATTGACTTCGCCATCTTCACTATAGGTGAAAAGCTCGTGATTATCGCTTTTATGACATTCATGGGATAGCTTTGGCATCAACATAACTCACCGGTCGAGCAAATCGTCTCACACAGTGACCTTGCTTTTATCCTGGTAACAATCTACTGCTAGATTCTTTCCTCATCGGAAATAAAAATCAATATTTTATGAGTCGTGCTCATATTTTACTAGTAGAACCCAATTACTGCTAGATTTTTCATCTCATTTTCAAATAGCTTCGAAACAAACTTTCCCTTCATGAAAATTCCCGCTAAACAAGACCAATTAGCCTGTGATCACCGGAAATAAAAACGAGTATTTCACGAGCCGTAGAGTTTAATGAGCTGCAGCGGCGGCAGCAGCCTTCCTCTGCTGAAGGATGACCTTCTGCAGCTCCTCCCTCTTCCTCTTGGCGCGCAGGTGGGTGCCCAGCCTCTTCTTGAGGAACTTGAGGGCCCTCTTCTCCCTGGACACCTTCAGGAACTCCATGCAGCGCCGCTCGTACGGGGCGAAGCCGACGATCTCACGCACGATGTCGCGGATGAATTTGTTGTGTTTGGTGATGACCTAAGGGCAGAAAATGGGAACCGTTAGATGAGGAGAAGAAATGTACTACTACAAAGACTTGCATCTATATCTTACGGCACCTAGTCTCAAGAAAACCAAATGAATCTTAGGATGATACCAATAATTTCATGCTGCTCTACACTCATGCACTTTAAGCCACCAGAAGAATTTTCAGGAGAGAAGCCCTTCTCACAAATGAGAGAAACCAGAAAAATATTGACCAAAAAGATGAAAATGGCTGAGTACTGAACATGGCACTTCAAAACTTAGTTTAAAATACACATCAGAAGTCTAGCCACAGCTGAGGCAATTTAGCAATATGTCTCTGATGTGCTGCAATTTCCACAGCATAAGATTAACACCTAAACTTTGAGCCTACCCAATGCCTGCAGGTTTTTTTATCCCCTTTTTATAATTACCCAAATGAGAAGCATAAGCTGTTGAAGCATTTGAAGGCCATGTCCTTCAAAAGGATTTGATTGTGTTGGATAGCAATGACAAATTGTTCATTGGAACTATTAACTTTGGTTGTGGATCAATTTTGAATGACAAAGGATGTGCTCAAAGAAAAACTTAAATAATGAATAAATTCTCAATATTACAATTGTTAAGGACAACTTTTTTATTTTACTTTTTGATCCTGAATTTCATTTCATTGTTCAAAAACATTCTTTCATTTCTACTCTTGAATAAATTATGTAAATTGAACATTAGTATAAGCTATATCAGGGTGCAGAAGCAACAAAATACAATTCACAATATTAACCACTCAACCATACTAAAAACACAGGAAAAAGGCATCCTTTGTGTTTTCAATCACTTCAATTATTGCAAACGCAAAATACTTACTCCCTTCCTGGCTCCATGACGAGGCTTGAACTTTGTCTTGGTGACCTTGTGGCCCTTGCTCAGCCCTCGGGCATATTCAAATGGTAGAGGCATGATTTCTTCTGCACACAGAATTTTTTGTAAAATTAATTTAACAAGAAGAAAATTGCAACTTTGCACTGCACAATATTTAAAATTATAATCTATCTTGAATATCAATAGTCTAAATATATTTGTAAGAATAATTTTTACTTTTGATTTTAACAAAATAAAAAGTTCAATAGGAGAGCACTGGGTGGCACTCTCAATCCATTAACACAATGCTCATATCCTCTTCAGTTATAAAAAAAATTAATCCTGTTATTCTAAATTAAAAATATAAACTGCCTTGAATCCCATCTATGTCCTATGAGTAATTAGTTTTTGAATGGTCAAAGGAATTGATTAACTTCATTTAACACCTCATTTCAGCAACTATATATCAAGCATTATAATACTTTAAAGTTTGGGATAACAATTAAAATCAGTTAGATGATAAAAAATATTAGTTCTATTCCTTCAGAAAAAGGCCTACCAAACTTTAAGCTTGGGATGTCAGATTTTCCTCTTGGAAGCACTAGTTTTTAGGAGCATGATCGCTGAATCTCTTCAAGATGCTGAAGAGCAAAATTGGGTCATCTTGTTTATGATCAATAATTTTGATACTATTAGAATTTTGTTTTGTTCTGGTTAAGAATGATGGAGCCAGTCCCTCCTTCAGCTATGAGGATAACTTAAGATAGGCATGCTCTTTCCAGATACCTATCAACATAGTTATGCATACACATATAAGGCTCTATTACAGCAAACTTATGTGGTAATGTTGGCAAGCATGCCAGAGATGAGTAGCTGTTTAATCGAGCGCATTCGTCATCAAAGACTAAACTAAACCTACCGCTATAACTCATTAAACACTCATTTGCGACGGAAAGTGCATGGAAGAAACCTTATTTATTTTTATCTAATCAACTATGTTTAGGCACCGAAAAGTGGAAAATCGATTACTACCGAACACTACACATTTACCATAAATTATTGATCACAATCCTAAATTTATTCTGAGACATGACAAGTTTCCAAAATTCATAATAACTAATACTGCACTGTATGGAGCTGGGCAAGTAAAATTCAGATTTATTGCCACATGTGCCAAACTTGAGCACAGACAAGTGTAATGTTCACTGCAAAGTAGCAGTGCTTTTATTCTAACCTAGGTGTTCATGTAAGCCTCAAATAGATGGCCAGTTTGAAGTTGGTAATCCAGGTTAATTTTCAATTTTCGTGCTCAGCAGCAATCTAAAACCATTCTGTAAGACGTGTAGTAGTGCAATCCACTACACGCCTTACAAGTTTTTAGACTGCTATGGAGTACAAAAATTGAAAATTAACATGGAATACCCAAAAACTCCAACCGACGAGCCATTCCAAGATTATTAGTTAGTTTAAGCCTCCCTATCCTCAACAAATGAGATCCAAAGAGAGGAAGGAAGAAGGCACCATTTAGTATGGAGTTAAGGGAACGTGGAATCTATGCACAAAGGGCACAGAAACAGTAAGTGAGAAAGAAGTTCATGAAACAAGATCAAAGATGAAGACAGTAGAAGGTGTTGAAACAACAGAACAGCAGTGAACCAAAAAAAAGTTGGTCCATAACAAAACAAAAACCAATGTTATTTTAACACAAAGAAAGCCTACCTAGCCTTTAGCTTGGGCCCTCATATTACCCCCCTGGGAGCGAGCCATTCGAAAGTTGCCCTACTTGATGCAAGTGCCAGTCTCCAGATAGTGGTGGTAGGTAATACTACTATACCCATAAATAACCTGATTATTAATTGTAATTTTACAATTTTCCTTTCTTTACCAATTTATTCGGTCAATATTGAATTTAGGCCTTTCCTGGAAATTAAAAATTTCGCTCCAAAGAATCACTAGAGGAACACATTTAAAAACGTTCTACATGAATGACATTCTGCTCGCTGATGCGTTATTTTTGAGATATAACAATAATTACGTTCAGATAGGAATAACATTAAATGGTCGGTTGCTTAGTCGCCGCATTGTTGGCCGACGCCCACTTTTCTGGCGGGAAACGCCATTTCTTGGCTGGGAATTTAACAGCCTCGGTATGGGTAAGTTAAGGTGAGCTATTAGAGGTTGATTTATGGTATTTTAGGTTAATTTATTCAACTAACCTACCATAACTTACCCTAACCTTGCCCATCGTTACGTTAATACCGTATTACAGCAGATTTACGTGTCCGTTTCTTCACTTTTATATACGACGATATTAAAACTTCAAAGTTGAATAACTAAAAAAAAAAAAAACGCGTCAGCGAGCAGAATGTCATTCGTGTAAAACGTTTTTAAATGTGTTCCTTCAGTGATTCTTTGTAGTGGAATTTTTAATTTCCGTGAAAGGCCTAAAATCAATTTTGACCATTTATTCAATCTTTATTGCTAAATACACAGAAATAAGAATATCATCAGTCATAATAATTCAAGGTTTGTGTTTGAGTTGAAAATGCTTTACCTAGCTCATCATTTAAACTCATGACTTGACTACTTGAGGGTATAAAATTGATCCTCCCAATTAGATGGAACTGAAAGTTACCACAGGTAACTACCTACCCAAAAATGGTCACTATTCATCAATACAATGTAAAATTGGTAAATATTGAGGACAACATACCATTTGATTTCAACATTCTTGTTGCCTGTATAGTGTTAATTACGTCAAAATAAACAATTTTTCTTCTATGCACTTTCCATTACAAATGAGTATTAAATGAGTTATAGCAATGACAGAACATAATTAATCTAACCCAACCTAATGTAACCTTGTGTAACCTAACCGTCATTTGCGCACATTCGAGCCAGCGGAACAAGAGATCCTTTCCGAGCGCAACGATTTTTCCCCGCTCAAAAGATTAGAATTGGGATATTTAACCTACCGCTATAACTCATTAAATATTGATTTGTGACGGAAAGTGCATAGAAGAAAAATTGTTCATTTTGAAGTAATTATCACTTTACAGGCAACAAAAATTTGAAAATCAAATTGCGTGTTGTCCTCAATAAACACCGTAAAACTCAAACAGAAAAATTGAATTAAAAGTGCCGCTGACTAGGTTTCAAGTTTTTGCATGTGATCAATTCTGGTTTACCTTAGTTTTAAATACACGACAATATGTGTATTGCAAACTTTTCATTATGAATTTTATCTAAGGCAGAACAAAGCAGTTGATTGCCAAAATACCCAATAGAATAAAAACTAATGTGATCACTTAATGAGTTGAGTATTTTCCAGTCAACACCATTCTACAGGAAAATTAACTGCAGATGCTATACTTCAACAGTTTTAATGTTATATACATACTAAAAATCTCATCATATATTCAAAAACAATTGAAATTAATTTCAATATTAAAGGAGACAAGCCTGCACCCTGGGGTTTTAGGACTAAGCCATCACAATGGCTCACAACACTTTTCAGCAATTGAGTGAGGAAATTTCATGTACTTATCCTTTGAACTCTCATTCAAAAACAAAATATTTCTGTCTTTCGAATGAACTTTCGAACTTGACTAATTTTCTAACATTGAGGCATTAAAATTTGTGAGTAATGACTAGATAGAACTAGACATCTACACACCAAAAATAAAAATTTCCACCATTTAAGCACTGCACACGTGATGAATAACTGGTACAATTCAACACGACACACTCTCTCCGATCCCATCTTGTTATAACTTTGTTTATTCGCCCTTTATGAGGATTAAAAGACATACACTGCCTGGCTACACGGCAAATCTCTACAGCAATAACTTTTAATAAAATAATTTTCCTATACCCGACTTGATTAATTTGACTTAAACTTGAGACACGAGAGTAAAATTAATCCCAAGCAATTTATCAGCAAGGAGCTCAAGTACGAATTTGGAAATACACTCCTGAATTTCAGCCCCTACAATTAATAATATACATTGTAAGAATACATATTAACTTCGAAAAAATATCTCACGAATAACACAGCTAAATCCACAGCTCTCACGTACTTGATCAGCCGCGGATACGAAGGAACTGTTGCCACACGATGTTGGTGAAAAGAACGAACGCTTTCCTGAGTGGAAAAATTTCAAAACAGATGACAAATATTAATAACTAAAATATTATGTTCATTTTGAATTTATTATGAAATTGAATTCCAAATTGTTTTTGAATCTTTAAAATATAATCAGCACCAGGGATGAAGTTTTGTTTAATATCACAGAAATGAATAACGTTTTTTTCCATTTCTCACTTGATATAAATTGATATGATGAATTTTCCTACATTATTAAGATTTAATCAATATCAGGGATGAAGTTTTTTCTATAATAACGTATTGAAGCATAATATTATTTGTACACGCGGAAATCTACTAATGACGCATGAGACATAGGCTGTGCATTTTCTCTCTCACAAATGCATACAAATTTATTTGATTCTAATGTATTCTACAACAGAAGTGAATTTTCACCATTGAACTATTTTTTAGAATGAAGGAAAAACAGTTTATTCCACTTATGGCACTCCGGTGCAAAAAATTGTTTGACACACTCGTGGGACGTCACATGATATGGTAAGTCAGATGATTATAATTTTGCAGTGATGACATTTGAAAAAACAATTAAATTGATACAACTGCTCATCTAAATTTTTTACAGAAACTGAAATCCTCAAAAAACTTATTTGGAACTTTTCAGTTTGAATTCATGGATTTCAGCAAATGAAGAATTCAAGAATGGATACAGATGTGAGATTTACCCTAATTTTTGCCTTTATTCCGACAACCTTCTTCATATTGATTTGTAGAAATGCTGGCATACATTTCCGCTCGGCAAAAACAATATTTCTATAGAATATACATTCGTAGGCACAGTATCTATGCAAAAGTCAGACTCATTATTGAACTAAATTCCTTTGGTCGTGCGTTCAATAATTTAATCCTGAAAAGATGTAGTGCAGTAGTTTAAATGAACATGGCCACGGCATGTCTAATTGTTGAGCAAGAGAAAAACAAAACTGATATCACATCATCTTCATGACAAAATACTGTTGTCCAGTTGAATGGCAGTCTCTCAAA
>JACJUY010013073.1:7230-20658 GCA_014220935.1 Platorchestia sp. MABIK | reverse complement strand
GGACGCTGGATATGACGAAATTATATCACAACATAGAGCGAGACTACAGGCTCCGTGTGTAAAGGTTTGAAAATTGCCATTCTCACATTTTATTGATTTACATTAGTGGTCTAGAATCTTATTTGAACGACTGGTAGTTGTGATGGGACGATTTATGGGAATCATATTGTTATATCGCATGTCTTTAATTGTATCAGAATTGGCGTCGGAATTCTTATATTTAATGTCAATTCAAGTACCTAAAAAGATTATTTTTGTATTATACAGGGTGAACATGAGGTAAATAGGGCATTGTTTTGATTCAATGGTATTCAATTTGAAAATGATTTAAAGGGTGTACTGTTACAGAATGCAATGAAAAATAGGGTATGTAACTCCTCGTGCCGTCATGCTACCATCGCAGGGAAGGGCTTGTGTCTTTGATGAGATCCTGACAAACTGGGATGACTACTCTGACAACTACGTTATTGTGTATCAATGGACGCACATGACTTTTTCCTAGATTTTATTGAAAGGCTGGAAGGGGGACCTAGGCTCGACCTAGCGGTTTTGTGATGTTCCGCAGCAGTTCGCCGATGGCCAAGTTGAAAGGTGGGGGTAGTTCAAATGCCATAACACTAGCGGAGTGTGAGAAATGTCCCTCTGGCTATTTAAGCCCAACAACCTACTATATTTGCTTGTGCCAGGAGCTATATCTGTGCCTAGTAAGCATGTGAAATTTCGAGTAACCACAAAAGAAGAAATCACATATCCTGAGATCTTGCGAACGTGAAGGACAAGGCATTTCTCTAAACTGGGAAATGACTTGTGGAAACAAAACACTGAAGCAAGTCTTGAAAATTCGTACGGTGTTTACTGTTGAGAGTTGAGAGACCTTGTTGGAACTAAACTTTGCGTTTAGTTTCATCCTATGCAACTCTCTTAGGGACTAATTTCTCACTATTTTAGTGAACTGTTCAGCATTCCCTGTCACTATTCTTCTGTCATTTTCAAAACAGTTGGGACCAATGACAGTCGTGCGAGATCGCTCACCTCGTTGGCTCAATGTGAGTGCAGCGCGCGTGCGTCGAGCAGTATGAAATTAGTTGCGGTCCTGCATCGACATTTCTACTTGTTAGCTTTCGCCATCAAATTCAAGTAGGCTTCATCTGACAAAAAAGTAAGCCTATCGTTTTTCTCTTTAAAGAGTTGCGGCGTCTACGTAACGAACTCTTCACTCTATTCGTAATGAATTTCATTCAATCACTGCTCAACTATATTTTGTACGCCTGAAAATATTACTCAGTTTTGAAATTTTCTGACCGATTCACGCCTCCACTTGCACAACAGCCGCGTGCCGCCGAGCAGATCAACCAGGACTCTGTACAGCGTTGGCCTTACACTTACTATATTTTCCTGCATCCTTACCCTTAATGTTTTTCAACAGTTTTTTTCGTCAACGATCCTGGAGTTTTCAAATTGTCGGCAGTTTTCAGAGTTTGTTGGAGGCGAAACCGCAGCGGTCAATGTTGCAATGACTTAATAAACGTCGTTTTTATCATTGAATTATTGCGTTTCACGAAATTACTGACCGCTAACACGCTGTGTTGTAACAGTCACTACTTCATTGTGACTGAAATGATGTAGCTTCGCGGAGTCAATCCCATCAACCCGCCACCTTGTTCTGACGTGTGCAATCCTGTCTATTCATAGCTATCGTTCTGTACGCAGGAACAACACATCGCAGCACTGAATGAGTGTTGCAAGATTACAAGTTCCAATGTTAGGACGACTCGGATAATTTGAATGTCCGAATTTACGAATATTTATTCAGATGACAGTTCGTCAAAACACTACATGATGTATAGCGAAGTTGAAGAAAACAAAATGTTATTTTAGTTACAACCTACAGGGAAATAGGGTTAAGCTGTATACAACCATAATTTGTCTCAGCTGAATTCATCATTTTCAGGAAAGTTATTCTTCTTCAATCGAATGATCTTTAGAAACCTAAAAACGAAGTAAGCAGTTAATAGTGAAATCATATTTTTTTAGAATTTCCCAAGGTCTCATATTAAATTGTCTAGAAAAATTCTATTCATTTGTAAAACGTTTCAGAGACCAGCTCCATCCTCAGTAAGTCAATCTGTAAAAAATTGTAAAAATTGAAATTTATTCAAATCCAAACAACCTAAGATTTCACTGAAAATCTACCTATAAATTTGCAACGAAAATGAGCTCTTTGTAATATTAAGAACGGATTTTTCTATAGCTATGTGTTAGGATTCTAAAATGCGCAAGTTTTTCTGTTTTTTGGAAGTCTACTTTTACTGGATCGGGTTTAAGTTTTTCAACTATAGGTTCAAAATCAAAGCTGGGCGTGCGTATCGCGATAACGATTTCGGGTTATCGGTTATCAGATAATTTTTTTCCCCGAGTTATCGATTTATCGGTATCGCCGATGCTTTTGGTTCCAAACTATCGATTATCGATAATTTCAGTTTTTTCCCCTGGGATTCGACATGACGGGGCGGGACGAGTTCGGGACAGGAACTATACGTGTGGGATGTACGTGTTATGGTGTAATGAGGTTGGCCTCTTTTGTGGCCTTTTTTATCAAAAGTGTGGCCTCATGTGGACTGGGACATCTGGAGAGGAAGGTGGATGGATGGAGAGGAAGGTCGAGGAGTTCTTGCGGCGTGCTGACCTGAAGACCGCCAGCAGCAGCAGCGATGACATGGAGATGGAAGACTACTACGCCAGCATTTGTGATGAGGAGGATGACACTGGGGGTCATCACAGGTCTACTAAGTCCAAGGCCGCTCATACTGTGCATGTGTGGCTGCAGGCCAAAGGGACCGACAGTCTGGCAGACCCTACCTTCAACAGCGAGAAGGTCCTCATCGACCTCTTTTTGAGGTACAACACGGCGATGCCGAGCAGCGCCGCGGTGGAGCGTTTGTTCTTCCTTGGAAAGGACATCATCAGGGCCAAGAGGAGCTGCCTCTCTGATGAAAACTTCAACATTCTTATGTTTATGAAGGGGAACATGCTGCACAACCTTGTCTAAATTTGTTTTTTTTTTTTTACTTGTAACCGCAGTTTCTATGAGTAGACAGGATAAACATTAATAATTTTTTTCGAAAAGTTTTCAAAGACTTCTATTTTTTTCTAAGATTTTTCTGTTCTCTAAGATAAAGATAAAAAACATTTCGATTTGTGTTTTAATTTAAAATACCAATATCGTTTTCGCTAGTATCGGAATTTTGGATTTATCGATTATCGGCGATAAATTTTTCCCCAATTATCGATTATCGGTAATCTCCTATAAGGTTTTCGTTATCGATTTATCGGTTATCGCGATAACGTTTTTTCGTTATCGTGCCCACCACTGCTCAAAATTAACACTATCAGGACTCAGTTGAATTGTGCTTATAACATTTGTTCAAATTATATGGACTCACATGGTGAATTTACTTTTTTGTAAGAATTTTTTTGTCAAAACTTGTTTAATGTTCATATTAAAAAATTTCTAGCCAAAAAAGATTCAAAAGCTAATACACTTCCAGAGCCAATATAACGTCTCTAGTGTGTTTTCCCGTATTTCGGAGATTTAACTGATTAGATATCAAGAGATTTGGAGATACTTTTCAAGTGTCATTTTAGTGCCGTGAAACTGTGTTATTGCCATCAATTCTCTGAGAGTTGGCTCATTTTTCCGATACAAAGACGTGATTCCTAAACGAATGCGTGCGTCCATTGTCAATAGATTTAGTTGTGTACAGTGTACATCTGGCGATGTCGGTATGACGACTTTGCAATTCTATATTAGGATTGCCCAGCACCGTGGAATCAGCTACCGTAGTGGAAGAATTTTGACCCAACCATGTCACTCGTCTATTCGCCTTCACAGCGAACAGTGCCGCGACCACATGGCAGAGGACGATTTTAAAATTTTACGTATTGCTCAGAATGATTTAGACTGGCGCATTTTAGAATCCCTATACATAGCTAAAGAAAAACCTGTTCTTAATAGTACAAATAACTCATTTTCGTTGCAGATTTATCTTCAATTGAATCTCAAGTTTTTTAGATATAAGTGAATTTTTCTTTTGTTACTTTTTTACAGATTAACTTACTGAGGATGGAGTTAGTCTTCGAAACGTTTTACAGAATGAATAGAATCTCTTTGGATATTTTAATATTAGACCTTGTGAAATTTTAATAAATATGATTTCAGGATGAACTGTTTTCTTCATTTTAAGTTGCTATAGTTCATCTCATTATATAGTAATTAATAACTTAATCTTAGTGATTCATATTCAAAGTAAGAAAATTCAATGGAACCGTCAATTAAGGTTATTTATCATTGCTAGATCTTCAAGTTAATGGACAGTAATCTTCAGAGCTAAAGCTGTGTGTCACGATACTAGAGCAAACCGCTAGGCTTAAATTTGTGATGTTTTTAAATGTTTTTACATTATTGTTCAAGGTATTATTTCACTCATTTCCTGAAATAATGCGTTTGCAATGTATATTATGTTTTTAATAGCTAAGCAGTCTTTTTTTGTTTTTCAGCACAAAATTTTCTCACGAAGTCATGAACAAACTGAAGTTTCGGTATGGGGTGCTTGTTATTTAGTTCAGTAGCAGGTATACAGCCAGGTAATAAATTCAAATAAGCAAATATCGGAAACTATGATGGTATTTTGAGTGAATTGAAATTGAGATATTTGGTAGCGTTCCATCACTACAGAGGCTAGATTGGAAAAGTCCTTTACCGCAATATTGGTTTGGCAGTAGGTTCGAATTAAGCTTTTTCTGTTCTTTGCTGATGGTGTTATTCATAACTGCTAGAATTGGTGTTTTCTGCTGTGGTTCTTACATTGTGTTCCACTGATTACTGGAAGTTCACTGTAGCCTTGACTGCAGAGGCAACGATGCTTCCTTTTTCCCCCTCAGGGGGATACAACTATTGTATCTATGGGAATTAGCACTCCCAGGGGGAAAATGTGTGAAAGCCCGAGTTGAGAATTATGTAGGCCTTCTTTTTGTTGAAATAAATGTTTTTGTTATGTTAAGGACCACCTTCTTTCTGGTTCACTGCTCTCCTGTTTTTTGGCACCTACTACTTTCTTCTTCAACTTTTCTCTTGTTTCATAAACTTCTTTTGCAACTTACTGTTTCTATGCCCTTTCTGCATAGTTTCCGCTTTCCTTCTTCTCCATACTAAAGAGTGCCTTTCTCCTTCCTTTCTTCGAAGCTTATTTTTAGCGGTTAGAGAGGCTTAAACTAACATCTAATCTAAGCTTGCTTTTTACTGAACCGGAGCCAAGCGTACTGTAAAATGGCTCACTTGGAATTGGCTAAGTGTTAGACCTAGTTCACATTGTTACAAGTTTTTTAAATAAAATTTGTTGATGACAGGTGTGCATGGTGGGCCACGTGTTCAAGGCAAGTTGCGGCGTAGACCACTCGGCCGCTCTAGCCCGGTCCCTGTGAAGCGACTGTTTTAGCAGCGCTTCAGTGCCACCTTGACTGACGAGGCAGTTATCCCATCCAACCAGCCTCCGTTTGCGCACTGCAAGCTGAGTAGCATCACTTCAGGAAAGCAGTGTTCGTTCTGTTGACTTGGAAGAACCTTTGCAGCTGCCCTCCCTGCACCTGGAGGATGGACGTTGGAACTTGACCCGTCGTGCAATGTTTCTTTGTTTTGGTCGAGACTGGTGAAGTCGAAACTCTTATTATACCAATGAACTTTACCCACGACACGTGTTTTGTAACCCCCTACTCATATCCATTGGAGGGCAAATTTAAAGTTTGTTAGCCATTCGTGATGAAAATATAACTCACTTGACCAAGAATAAAAACGCGTAAACCGTGATGTATCGTTGATTCGATTTTAATATTTTGCGCTCAGGGAGCTCTGGAGGGAGTAGCTGTTCAGCGTATCCAGGGCTCACTGTTTACAGAGGCAAGTAGAACGGCTGTGCCGGCAAAAACATGATGTCAGAGCCAAAATAACGGCGTCTTTTGGGGAAAATAGCAGTCGGCTCCGTCAAATGCCGTCCCAAGATTTTATTACGTTATCTAAGTTTTGGCCTCCTTCTCACGTGCATTGATAGACAGCACAAAATGTGACGTGTTTTTCAGCTCCAAAAAATAGAGAGTCAAGAACTGTTCCTCCGTCGTTCCTGCAGAGCCATGCTTCAGAAAATTTCGATGAGTACAAGAAATGTTATCGTGCGGTTATTGAAGCCAGGAGCAACCGTCGCTTTGTACCTCATAGCTGCAGGGGGCAGGTTTGGAGCCGAGCGCCAGGCTTTTGCTGATCACAGTAATTGTACTTTGCAGTGTGTAATATGGAATATGGGCGTCTGGTTCATTCATCCATGTTAGTTATGACGTAAGTTTATGAATTACCATAATTTTTTCCGAACACAAATGCCAGTGATGGTCGTGACCGAGGAGCTGATCCACAATAGTGTTGTCCCGCTCTGGCGCTGGGGTCGCGAACCTGCCAGGGTCTAAGTGAGCACTAACCCTCAGCCTCCCCAGTGCTTCATGTCTTCAGCTATTGAACTTTTTCCCTGTACGTGTGCTTCCTTTCCTTCTGCTCGAACAAGAAGAAAGTACTGCGGTGTCCATGTTATGACGAAAGCTGTTTAGGCAAAGCAAGAAATTGCTCAGTTCGCCCTGACACGCAACAATGATGAGCGCTACGAATGTTGTGGGATAAGAAGGACTCATGAGTGGACAGAAAGGAGGCTTGTGCGTAGTAGTCAGAACGATCACAGCCTGATTTTATCTTTGTTTGACTGCTTGCTAAATCTACAGATTTGGATGCCGATCATCTGAATTATTATCTCATCTTCCTATTGGAACCCTAGTTGAAAAGTAACCCTTTATTTACTATTATTATGATTCAGATTAGGAAATTGCCTTGATCAGAATATTGCACTGTGATTTTCTGGGTAGCATTAGGACTTTTGAGATATGCATGCAAAAGGTAATTTGGTTTTCAGAATGACACTTTCATGCTATACGAAGTTAGAACCGGATCTTAATTGATGAGCAGCTGTGTTGAATCTCTATTCCCATTACAATTAAAATCAGATCATAAGCGACCTGAGATAATATGCTCGAAAGTTAATTCACACACTTTTTTGTATTGACACGGGTTGAATAGAGGCTCAAAATTTCTGTCTAAATACATTTAATCAGTTAAAATTATGAAAAGTAACTTGTGGAACAAATTTCGTTACGAACGAGTTGGGCATGATTATGGAACATGAAGCCTGGCGCGTTTTGTCACAGGGGCGTTCTCAGTTGCGATTTTCAAAGCATGGGCGTCTTAAAATATTTCTAAAGATAACTTTTATGAATCACAACACGCCCGTGCGTTTTTTTTTCAATCTACACTAAGTGTGTGTAATGCAGTTTCTTTTTTTCGTGTTAAATGACTGAAAGCTACAGCTCCTTGAGTAACATAAACAAATAATGTTTGCATAGTTCTTTGCGTTCATAAATCTTTTTCGTGACATTCTGCAAATGTCAAAAATGTCAAAAGATCTGATTGAGCAAGTAGTCTTGGGAGTGATGACTTTCCGAAGAGAAATTGAAATGGTAAACTTTTTATCTGTGTAACTTGTGAGACAACCTTGTCCTGATAATGAGTTCTCTTGGAATTCTGTCCATGGGCTGTAGTATCTGAAAGTCATATCATTCGCAGCATCATATAGTTGACCTTTTGTTGTAAGAGCATGTTTTGGGTTTAGATTTATAGTTTAGCAGACCTTTTTTCCATGCTGCCCTTTTTTTCTATCTTGTGTGGGCGGTTGGCGTACCGAATAACAGACCTCCTGTTTTGCGTCTTAGTTCTTGATTTTATTTCCCCTTTTCGTCTCACTGAGATGCTTACATCTCTTGCCAGCGCATCAAACTGAGCTAGTTGATATATTGGCATGATTGTACCCCAATTGAGCGCTTCAATATAAAAAGATGAAGCAATGAACTCGGAATGTACTGAAGAGAAACCAATGTTACGTTTCAATGGTGGAGCCTCATAGAGTAATAACTTTTTATCATCAAAGAGTATAGAAGACACCAGCTTTTCGTTCAAATCATATTGGTGACAGCAAAGAACCTTCGCAGCGACTACGGAATAAATTTTTTCTTCAAAATCCTCATGTTTTTGGAGATGATGAAAAGCAGTTCATCGTGATTAGCGCAATGGATGCTGCAAACTATTTGCGCATATTGAAGATGGCGGGGTAAAATTTTTTGTTCTTTTTTGGTCATTTTGAATGAACTGTGAAATGTGTAGATATAATGCCCTTTAGCATTCTTGCTATCCATCCTGCTCGAAATATGGCATCTGGAGTCGCAAGGTGAGCGACTTAAAGGGTAGCGTTTCTAAGAAATATTGGAAATTTGAGCACCATTTTTTTTTCAGGTTGCCTCCACAGGGAGATACAGCAATTGTATCCATGGGGAGTGACGCCCCCAACAGGAAAACGTAGTCCCGAGCTTAAGGCTAAGTAGGTTTCTTCCTAAGTTTTTATGTTATTATGGACCACTTTCTTTGATTTGTTGCAGTTCTTTCTTTAGCACCTATTATTTTCTGCTTCAAACCTTTATTTCTTTTAAAACTTATTTCAATCTATCTGTTTCTAAACGCAGGGTATTGGGGCACACCTAGTGATAACATCAAATAAGCTAATTTTAGCCTTCCTTACCACAAAAAAGATGTTCCAAGAGAGGAAGGATAAAGGCGCCATTTCGTAAGTGATCAAGGGAAAATGGAATCTTTGCACTAGGTCAATCAATCAATCAATCGTTCTGTCTTGGAAACCCTTTTTTTGAGGAGCTTGAGTTAATTTCAATTCTTATTTTCTTTGTGCATGCATTTTCTCCTTTTTCCGAATACTGAACTCCACAATTACCTCTTCCAGAGCTTTGAATATTAGTTTAATGATTGTTTTCATTTTCGTGCTAAACTATTTGAAATTAGTTTGCATAGCTGTGTTATGGTACAGAGGGTGCTACAAGGCTCTTGGCAAATGTAAGCAGCAATTGTGTCATAAATAGATGTCAACCGGCCAGTTGAAACAATAATCTCACTAACTTGTCTATTTTGGAGCAAGCTCTTCGGCATGGATTGCTAGCAATGGTGTCAAAACACGTCGATATACTTTCAAACTTTCCATGTACAGTATTCGGTTACAGCATTTGCAACAGAACTGTATTTTCTTGAGTGAAATTTTCGAAATGCTAAAAGTTTTACAATATCTTTCTACTCATTCTTGGATTGGTAGTCTCTCTAGGTTTTGCAACCAGTGAAATCAAGAAATTTACCATCCCATTTTTATTTGATTCTGCTATATCAACTGTGTTTTCACGTTTGAGCCTTTGGTACCCTGTACAACGTTACTTCTGCTTTTTCCGAGGTATGGCCCTCAGTGGAAAACAACTATTGTTTCAATTGGCATTGACACACCCAGGGGGAAAATGCGAGGTCCCAGTGGAGGGTAGGTAGGAATTCCTTTCGTTAAAACACAGTAGGTTTTTGTTTCATTAAGGATCATCTTTTCCCCGTTCACTGCTGTCCTATTTTTTCATCATCTACTACTTAAACTTTTTTCTTGTTTCATAAATTTATTTTCTCAATTACTGTTTCTACGCGCAAGGGGTCTTGTGGGGGAACACACCTTGCGCATAGATTCCGCGTTCTCTAAAGTCCGAACTAAATGGTTCCTTCTCATTAGAACACTTTGGTTGCGGTTGGAGAGGCCTAAACTAACTTAACGACCGTAATTTATCTTATACTGCGCTTTCGTTTTCTGGAAATATGGAAAAAGAAAATTCTATTGCTGAAATGAAATAAAAATGTCAGGCCAATAGTGCACTGAACGCTGAATTTCTAGAAATTTCCTCGAAATGAATCGGGTTGAAACTGAAGTTAGCCCATTTTTGCGTTGAATTTTAACTTTAAATTGGAATAAGTTTTTTGTGTTATTGTAGTTACTGTTTGATATCGTTCTTCAGAAGTTAAACTCCGCGTAACATTTATCTTAGGAGACCGCTAAGTGAACCAACCTGTACTGGTAATGATCTCACTTCAAGGACCTAATTTTCAGAGTGTGCATTTTAAGTTATAATCTTTATGGATATCGTAAACCAGTCGAAAAGATTTATTTTACACTTCACTTTTTAACTTCTTTTCCATGAGATTTGTTTCTGGTAATTGTCCTGCTGCGTCTCTGTAGGGGTTCAAGGAGAATGAAGCATACCTGAGTTGCACGCGATGAGAGGTGCTGGTACATGCGTTATTGAGTCAAACTTTGTAGAGTTGGCGCTCTTGGATGGTGCTTATAGCTGTATTTAGTTCAATCAGCAAAGCGCCTTGGGAGAATTTTTAGTGTTTAATCATCAAGTGTATATTGGATTTCACTGTTTCCGTTTTTGTGCCCTTGTGAGATAGATCGGCTTTCAATTGAACTCATGCATGCCCTTCTTATGTGCACAGATTTTTCTTGGTCCTTGAATATTTTGTGATGTTTGGACTTTCACTACCACTGTGAAAACATTTTGAATGAATGGAACTGTTCGACATCTTTATTTATATAAAGTTTTGAAAAATTTCGATCATCATGTACTCCCGTTGAAGAGTCTTGTTTCTGCCAGAATTATTTTCTCTTCTGCTAAAAACCATTATAAACTACGAAGTTTTGTAGCGAGCGATTTGACGTATTTTAGCTAGCTGAGAGGAGTATTAGGTGAACGTTCGAAAGCGTGAGATGGGTCCCACCCCTGAACCCGATCACCCCGGGAACCTCTCGGACGGAGAGATGCCCCAGCAGCCGCCCATCTTCCTGTCATCCTCCAGTGACGAGGAGCAGGACGGGGACCTCAACCCAGACTTCCCGCCAGGCTACGTGCCAATTGGCCACCACATCCAGATTCAGGCGAGTGACCAGTTTAGTGTTAACAGATGGCGAGCTTTCTCGTGCGGGTCTATCTTCGAAATCTGTTGTCGCTGAAACGAGGTTGGAGTGAAGTTATGTAAGAACAACTACAAATCTCGACGCTCCTAAGATTGGACCTCTGTAATTGAGAGTTTTAAACTAAGATGATTGTCGAGTAATGAAATGGGCCGACGTGGCAGAAGGAATCATCCCACTTTTATTTGCTGCGGAAAATCTATGTCGTGAAAAACAGTTTCGTGATATATCCCGAGGTTAATGTTACTTTGAAATAAAATATCCGTTCTAAAAAATTTAATGTACCCAGAGAGAAATCACACTTCATCGAAAAGCTGTTGGTTTCATTGGAGTAGAGCCCCCAAGTTGAGTGTAGCCGCCTGCCTGTACAATTTGCCTGTTAGAGATGCAAACTATTTTAGTAGTGCTTTCACGCGGTAGTTAAAAAACAAAACTTTTATGAGGCGTACACTTTCCAGTAGGGTTTGAGTGATTTTGTTCCTTATTCAAGGTATCTATGGGAATTGGCGCTCCCAGGGGGACTATGTGAGGGCCCGAGCTAAAGGTTAGGTAGGCTTTCTTTTTATTGAAATAGAATAGGATTTTGTTTTGTAACGGACCACCCTTTTTTCGGTTCACTTCTGTCCTGTTTTTCAGCACCTACTACTTCTTCAACTTTGATCTTGTTTCATAATCTTCTTTCCCAACTTACTGTTTCTATGCCCTTTCTGCGTAGATTCCGCGTTTCCTTAACTCCATACTAAATGGTGCCTTCCTCCTTCCTCTCTTTGGATCGCATTTGTTGCTGCGGGTAGGGAGGCTAAAACTAACGACTAATCTAATCCTTATTCAAGGGTCCTATTCATGAATGTTTTTTGGAAATCCGTTCCAGGATAAACTTGTTGTACCTGTTTTATTATTATTTCACCATTTCATCGATTAGAGCGCTAATCTGTATGCACTGGTGCTCTGTTCAAATTATGACAAATCTACTTGTGTTTGTGAGTGAAGTTCAATGGCAGTAAATGTGATCATCATTTCTCCTTCAGTCCTAATCTGGTGTCTGGCGGCACGGAACTTGGTCATTCTCCTGAGTCTGGGCTACTTGGCTCATTTTTGTTGTGTGCGCTATTTCTACAACATTTTTTACTCCTTGTGTAGTGAAACTATCCTATTCGAAGCTCTCGATTGAATTTTTCTGTTAGTTACCTCAAAATTTCATTGAAATTAAATAATTGGTTTCGAATTAAGCTGATGTCTGCAACGGCGACACCATACGAAACTGAGTTATAACGTTAACGGTTGTCGTTTTAGAGTTATATTAGGTCCAATGCATAATTAATAATTCCAATTTAAGTTATTTTTAAAGAAAATTTTGCCTATCAGTGCTTAAGCTAGGATTGAAGTTTGCGAAGCTCAGGAGGTCAGCTCTCCTCAGGGGGATACAACTATTGTATCAATGGGAATTAGCGCTCCCAAGGGGAAAATGTGAGGTCCTGAGCTGAGAATTAGATAAGCCTTCTTTTTGTTGAAAAATCTTGTTTTGTTTTTGTTTTGTTAAAGACCATCCTTTTTTGGTTCACTTCCGTCCTGTTTTTCAGCACCTCCGACTTTTTTCTTCAACTTTTGTCTTGTTTCATAACTTTCTTGCATATCTTACTGTTTCTATGCACCCGGGTTCCTTTGCAAGAACACCCTTCGTGCAAAGATTCCACGTTCCCTTAAACTCCGTACTAAATGGTGCCTTCATCCTTCCTCTCTTCGAACATCTTTGTTGTGGTAAAGGGAGGCTAAAAGTAATTTAAAATCAATCAATCAATCTGGAGGTCAGCTAGGAGTGTGGAATGGGTGTACTGGTAGCACACTTTGTTACCGTAAGAATTGTAGAACTTTTTCGAAACCCACATCCATACCCGGGCTGTGACAAGGTGTTCATGTCTTTGAAGGATGTGAGACAAGGCTCCCGACCTCGCTAGGGTCCCAAAAGGGTACCGACCTGTTGTTTAACGAGCGCAGTAATTGTGAGATGGGTTGTGGGTCAATTTTGTGAGAATGTAGATCATACATTCCTCCTTATGTCTGTTTTCTTAAAGCGGCAAATTTTCCGTTATTTCCTCAATATAAATGAAATGGATTGATTTCTGGGAAATTTCACTTGAGGATAAAAAGGAAAACCAACGTGGCTAAGAATATCATGACATAAACAAACGTTTCGGATCATAAAAAGTCCATCTTCAGTGTTCTGAAAAACAACGAATTGAAGTATTAAAACATTGTAATTATAAATCTTCTGAATAAACCAGATGTAAGATGATGAGATTAAAAAAAACTGATAAAACAAAAAACAGTACAAAATATTAACAAACAATGGAGAGTTTCACCGCCGTCTCACATTCATTTATTGACGGACGGTTTTTTAAAATGTGTATCGACTCTAAAATGCGGAGATCGGATAAATTTGATTTTA
>JACJUY010013072.1:7960-20658 GCA_014220935.1 Platorchestia sp. MABIK | reverse complement strand
GCATGTAATTCTTTCCTATATACAGCGTGCTGCATGTAATTCTTTCCTATATACAGCGTACTGCATGTAATTCTTTCTTATATACAGCGTGCTGCATGTAATTCTTTCCTATATACAGCGTACTGCACGTAATACTCTGTACACATGAGAAAAAATGTATCTTTTTATTTTAGATTTTATGATTACGCTTCCCCTTTTTCTTAGCCTCTTGTATTCAGCCTACGGTTAACGGAATTTTAAATAAAGCAACAGTAAAGTACCGTAAGAACTGTAAGCCTCCCTTACAGAAGTAATATAACTGAAAAGTACCGCATAAACTTGAGACCTACTTATTCCCCCACTTCAAAGACCTTGTGCCTTTGTACGTTTACCAACTAATGACTTATTTTAAGACATTTTAAAAACCATTCATTGTATCTAATGGTTAAATTTTATTGGAAATGAACTGTTTTTTTTCTATCCTTTTTTCATCCTTTTCCCCCATCTTTCTACGTTCCTTTCTTCCTTCACGCTTATTTTCTTTAATTTTTTTATCATTACATTTTTTTCATCTTCATTTCCTTCCTTTCTTGCTTTCTATTTTCTTCTTTTTTATTTTTTCTCCCTTTGGCGGGGACGCAGGAGCCGTGTTTGTGTAGCTGTTGACCGTAATTGACGCTAGCGCTCGGTCGTGGCTTTTATTTGCTAAGTTATGGCATCTGAGGACACATTGTGTGTGCTGTGTTACCCAAATGAATTGATGGCTCTTTAAAGTGCACCATCAAAGAGATCATGGCTCCTAAGTAAGCTTTTTGCTACGAACGTTTCAAGTTTCCCACACAAGCCAAGGATCGTGAGTTTTTAGAATGGTCATACGAGTAATGAATGAACTGGGGTACGTGTTCTCGTTGCTTTTGCGTGGGAGGAATTCTGTGGGTCTAACACCGATAGCTTGAGAAGCATACAGTGTGTATTATTAAATTCAGATTATGCATAAATAAATGAAATCGATTTTAAAATAGAACACATGTAACGTTTCAAACGAGTTCATTATCAGTGCTCATCGACTGAGATGACTCTTGAATTGGATCCTTTTTGTTGTAGTTTATCCCCTTGGGCTGGCGAGTAAAAACCATTTTCGACTTGTGAATTTCTAAATTTTTTAACTCGAAGAGATGCTTCACATGAGCGTTCATCTGGAATTTCACAATTCAAACAATTTGAAGCAACTTTCCCTCCAACAGTGATACGTGAAGTATCTTAACACTTTAACTGCGGCAGGTAAAACTGAAGTTCAATTTAGCTGAAATTTAAAGTCAATTGTTGTAAGCCATTTAAAAAGCAAACATTAACTGGATCGTGCCTTCATTTCGTTTTAAGTATTTATAAAAGTTGAGTTTGTGACTACTGGTTGGTTAGCAGCACTATGAAAAGGCTATAGTATACCTAATACCGTATTATTGCCCCCTTTTTATTCGACACTTGTTTGCCATATCCACTGTTGGAAAGCGAGCTTTCATGCAGGCGTGGTTTATTTACACATTATTTCTTATTTTAAAAAGGAACGTTTATTGACTGGTTAGGTACCTGGCATTTTTGAAAATTTGCCACATCAACATCACCAGCTGAAATTGTGAAATTTTGCTTTGGAACTCAATTTGTGACGGATGTTTTCAGTTAGAATATGAATTGTAAAATGTTAACTGGAAATATTCACAAAAATTCATCGTCCAATTCATTACTCGGTTCATAAACTCAAAATGAGACGGGGTAAGATTTTGAGTATTTTCGTACTCACTGCAATGTGTTGAATTCCTGTTTTTACTCAACCTGTCGGGGTGAAGCATCAGCTTTGAGCGTTCTAAAAAACACAAACCTGAATCATATGCTGCATCCAGTTAATTTACATCATCATTTGAGTATTTTTCTCCCACTAAAATACTCAAATCACTTATCTCAAGTCAGAATGAGAGCTCTGCCCTACAAACATATATCAAATGAAAATCATGAGCCTGTATCAAATGTAGCGTCCAATTAATTTACTTCATCGTTCGACTGTTTTTCACCCGCTAAAAAATTGCCTCAAATAACATTTTTCAAGTTAGAATTGGATATCTGCCCTACAAGTTTGTTCTTTTCTACCCTCAAGGTAACCGTCACACTATTACACTGTGAAACCATGGGGAATTCAGGTAGTGGTTCATGTCGCAAGAAGTGAATTTAGCAAGAAGTGTTGAAATGTTTAGCACGTGGAGGTAGACGTGCAACAGCTCTACTTGTAGCTTGATACGTAGCTGTTTAGCTTTGTGACGACAGTCGTGTTGAGGCAACTCTGGCTCACCAAGTCATAAGAGAGGCGCTCCGAGCACAGCAGTTACACACCCGTGGTGGATGTCACTCTACATCCGAACTGTACTTTAATTCGCAATAACTAACCACTTTTCCTTTCCGTGGTGGATGTCACTCTACATCCAACTATGTATACTTTCATTTGCAATAACTAAGCACTTTTCCTTCCCGTGGAGGATGTCATACTAAATCCAAATTTGACTTTTGCTCGGAATGACTGAGCACTTTTCCTTCCCTTGGTGGGTGGGATTCTACATCTGAACAATACTTTCATTCGGAATAACTGAGCCCTTTTTTCGCGGTGGATGTCACTCAACATCCGAATTTGACGTTTATTCGGAATAACTAAGCACGTTCACGTGTTTAGCTATTTTCCCAACTTGAACACACCTGTGATCGACTGATGTCACATTACCTTCAAATTACGCTTTTATTCGTAATATCTGAGCAGCTCCCTGTGTTTAGATTTTTTCCTTCGTGAATTTCTCTTGAAGCGATCGTAAAAACTGCTTTTTGTGACCAATTTGCGTTTTCTTTCTACTCAAGATTGTGCCTGCTTGTGCAACCAACCATGTTCTTTTTCCAGAGCTGTAATGTCTAGCATTAATTTCTTTTCCTAACATTATTTTCGTGAAGATAAGTAAACTCGCGCTTGTCTGGTGAGCGTGAAGCGTGTTTGTGAAAAGTGATGTTGAGGAATGTCATACGCGCGTAGAACGCTCATGAAACTGCAAGCTGTGCTCGGTAAGTAGTTTGTTTTTGCCGTTAGTGAGCGTCGTTAATGTATTTAATTAGCTTTCTGCTTAAAAAGTAGTCTTGTTCCTCAAGTAGAGTAGCTTTCGCGCTCCCTCTTAAGATGTAAAAGTTATTCGCTTCCGACATAAAAGATCATTGCTTTGGCTTCGTGGTTTCGTTCACCGGAAAGATCAAAGCTCGTACTTTTATTGCGTAGAGATCAAAGAGAGCTCGCTAAGCTGGCATCTTTTGAATGTGTCGGTGGATTGGGAATCTTCTCCAAACGTTAGCGAATGTCGGTTCTGAGTCTACAAGCCTTGCAAACCTTTAGTTTCCTTCCTAAGAAAGTTTAATTTCTTATACAATACTTCCGTTTGGTTTTGCAGTTCTTTCCATTTTTCGATAATAGAGTGGCTGCGTTGTCAAAGAAAACTGTTGTGAATCACACACAAGAAAATTTTTTATAAAAAACAAAACTTTTCTGTTCGTACACAAATAGTTTTTTTTTTGTTCTGAAAACCAGAACTTCTGTCGTGCAGTGCAGTATTGTTCAACTTTCTGAGAAATGTTCCTAATGCCCGTTATTTCTGAGAAACTTCATCCAATCACGCTTCAGCGTAATAAAGAAATGCTTGCCGAAAATTATATTGACGTCTATGAGGGCCGGTGCTTAATGGGAGGACATTGAATGCAAAAAGTGGGGAGAAATACTAGACTTCCTAAAGAAATCCTTTTGCAGGTTTCTTCTTTGCTCTGTTCAGAGGTAGGTTGCTTAATTTTTATTATGAAACAACTTTATTTTGTTGAACTAATAATACCCGAGCTAACAAATTCCTTTTTTGTTCTTGGTTACTGAATCAAATCTCGGTGAAGAATGTTACCCTTGTACGGGCTGAGCAAAATGCAAGTCCAATCTCAGTGAAGAATGTTACCCTTGTACAAGCTGAGCAAAATGAAAGTTCAGTCTCCACAAAGAATGCTATTCATGCGCTGGCTGAGTAAAAAACACACATTCCTTTCCTGGATGTCATATAAGTATAATGTGGGGTGGGAAAAAACGGACAAACAAAATATTTATAGAAGTGAGGCGGAATGTTAAGAGGTTGGTAACCCGCAAGCGATAGAGCCGAGCCGGCTGGCATGCGTCGGCGAGCGTATCTCATCTACCCAATAAATGTTCATTAAATCGGCAGACGGCGCCTCAGATATTTACTCGCCGCATAAACAGTGATCGATGTGGACGAAAATGCCGCGTTACTGCGCAGTTGCCGAATGTGTTCATCGCTTGCGGCTAAAATTCATGTCACCTTTGAAATATGTCATGATGGTTGGCGGGTGTCGAACTTCGAGCGCGAATCTATGTAATTCAAATTATTGATGAATCTATTGAATTGTGGTAATTTTGTGTTGTTAAATTTTGGAAAAAGATATTTATGAGTTATTCTGATGGTGAGCTGTATTTTATCAATAGCGCTCGCTGATGGGATCCATCGGAAAAATAGGACATGATTTAGGTTTACACTTAATTATTCTTTGCATGATTTTAAAGCGAAACGTTGTTCATACTAAGGTCAGATACCGTTTTTTTCCGATTGAAGTATCGCCTTAAAGCTCCCATTATTAATTATATAAGACTCTTCTTTCAGTGTATTTTTACCATTCGCTCATGTCGGACACAATTGAAACTAAAAAGAACAATTTAAACTTTCGCCTACTCGCATCGTAGCTTCTATTACACTTCAAATTTTTTGGAAATAACTGAGTATAAGTAAGTTTCATAAGTGCGCTTTATTCAATAGAAATAAATTTGACACTTGATTTATATTTATAACCTGAAGAGAGCGTGAAACTACATGCACTATAAGTTGTTAAGTACTTGAAATTAAGTAAGTTAGATGAAACGTGTTTGCTAATTTCTTCAAAATGAACATGAGTTAGAAAATCTTTGAAATACTCTCTAATCATAATCTGAAAGAAAAATACAATAGAACACCATTTAAGTTTTCTACGCGTATGTTTCTTAAAAAAACGTTCAAGTCTTAAGGTGTACTGTTTAGTTCCGTGATCCATGAACTACTGGCATCGGGAGGAAACTTTTTATATTGATGAAGGTTTACGTTCCCGGGTGGAAAATGTGAGATTCCAAGCTTGAGGTTAGGTAGGCCATTATTTTTTTAAATAAGATAGTTTTGTTATTTATAAGCCTTTTTTTCAGTTCGCTGCTGTCATCTGTAACTTAATTAAGAGTACCACTATGTAGTGGACGTCTTGTTGATTTTTTTCTATTGTTTTTCCGTAGGATGCAACGAAACAGAAATTTATCAGGGAAAGCTTTAGGCTGAACTTGTTTCAGGCATGTTTTTCGCCGCCTAAGCGATTTAAGCGCTTAAATCGCTTAAGCGGCGAAAAACATGCATGCAGGAGGTGAAAAAGTTAAATTTGGAAGTGTATATCTCTCTAATCTTCTTAGGAATTTAAAAACGAAGAAAGCTCCACGTATTGAAATCATATTAAGTTAAGATTTTACACTAACTATATATTCAAAACTTAGTCAGTTCCATAAAACGTTTCGGAGACCAGCTCCATCTTCAGTTAACAGTCTGCAAGTAAAAAATATAGAAAATCAGTCTTCTATACAAAATACAAAGGCACAATAAAATCTACAAGTGAATTTGCAACGGGTATGAACTGTTGGCGCTATTAAGTTCTGGGTTTTTCTTTTGAAATAAAAAAAGATTCTATGATGCGTCGATCTAAATCATTAGATGCTGTGCGTAAAATAGAAAACTTTCCTCTGCTATCCGGTCACAACACTGCTCGCTGTGAAGGCGGATACATGAATGAGGTGGTTGGGTCAGAGGTCTTTCACTACGGTAGCTAAGAAAAGTAACTTCTCTAATCTTCTTGTAGTAAACACATGTCTGTTGAACAAAGTGCATGTCTGGTAAACAAAGAAATATCACATAACCCAGGGGGAAAATGTGTGGTCTCGTGCTGAGAGTTAGGTAGGCTTTCTTTATCTTAAGCTAAAAGGTTTTTTTTATTGTCAGAGGCCTTTTTTTTTGGTTCAGTGCTGTCCTGTTTTTCAGCTCCTACTTTCTTTTTCAGATTTGATCTTTTATCATAAACTTCCTTCTGAACTTACTGTTTCTATGTATCTTGTGCATGGATTCCTCGGTTCCTTGAATCGATACTAAATGGTGCATTCCTCCGTCCTCTCTTTAGAACGCCTTTGTTGTAGTTAGAGAGACTTAAAAAACCTCTAATTCAATCGATAAGCCTAAGATCAAGTATACAAGAGTGCATTTACATTACTCTGCAGTTACACATTTTCTACGTCATGATGACTCTTTGAACAAGGAAAATTCAATGGTATGTCCTCAAGATGGAGATAAGTTTTGTTCGGTTTTTGAAGTCTGAAAAAAGCTTCGGAAATTTTTATCGAATATTATTTCTCAGTTCACTACAATATCAAATTGTTATTGCAGTTGAAATGATGTTTTCCTGTTTATGAGTGCCGAAGAACCTGAGTTTGCGTGTTTATTTTCTTCGTCCTCGTTAGCACGTTTTCACGGGTTTTACCTGTTTCATTGATAAGAAAAATGGGCAACAATCACAATTTAGTTTGTAATTAAGTTTGCTGTTTAGATGGAGCTCTTAATATACATCGAAAGTAAGTAGTTTATATATCAGTGTTTGAACTGCAAATCTCTCTTTTTTGTATTGGCTGATTTAAAAAGTAATTTAACATTCGAAGTCCGACAAAATTCATTGCAGTCTTCCCGAACAATCAACCTTTGATGCAAACGATATTTTGCTGAGCTGCGTTCGGTTCTTGGTGTCGAGAAAGTTTGTATAGTGTGGTTTTCGAAACTAGATCAGAAATACATTTTTCTCTGATGATTTATTCACTGTAGTTGACTCCTCTTCTACCATCTTTTAATCCTTACTACCAGCTCTTTGGAAATACACTTTAGTTAAGTTTTTTCTTTAACAACAGACAGTTGATGCTCGTCGGAGTTTACCCATTTAAATGTCCTTTAACTAAAAATAGTAGATGCTCGTAGAAAGAGCGATTTTGGTTCTTCGTTATTGCGACAAGTAATTTTAACCGAAGCAAGTCTAGGCACCACGCTGTGTTCTTAGGCTTGCTGTAAATTTTAATCCTACCAGAGCGCTATCAAATTAACCAGACCAATACCATTTTTTAAAAAAGAAATACGAACTATTTGACCACTGAAAAAAGTGATCTTGTGATGGTCATATTTGTGTTAAAAACCATTATTCGTGAATAATAATACAAGCATAATGACTAAATTCTTGTCTAAAGATACTGTTTTATAGTTTTTATTAGTACCGCACGTGTAACACAGTAGATGCAAGCGGGCAAACTAACTACGGCATTTTAACACATTTCCTGCGAAGTGACCCAACGGTGGTCACTTGGTTGATTTACATAGTGCTGCTGACCCACCTGCAGTCACTAACTCATTTTTTATTAATACTTAATGAAAGCCAAATAAAAGCCCGATCCAGTTAATGTTTGCTATTTTCAAAGTTGATTACCACAATTGACTTTAGATTTTAATTAAATATGGAACTTCAGTTTAACCCATCGCAGTTAACGTGTTAAGCCCAAGAGGCCGCTGTGCCAATTTGTGGGTAACTTCCAGAACTGCCGCTGTACCGGTGTACCTATTTTACGGTACGTGAAAAAATGCGTCACAAAATAAAAAAAAGCAACCAATCGTGGTCAAACTTCATGATCAGCCATTGTAAAAGTCTACCACTTAGGTTTGAATTGAATTAGTGTTATTGAACGTTTAACAATTAGGTTCAGGGGCTCATGTCTGATAGGGTTAAACGACAACCTTCCATCATTTAACGACTAACCAAAATACTCAAGCATGAGATGCACGATTAATTCTTTTATTTTGTAGTGAATTGAATGGCATGACGAAAGCTGTTCGCAGCTTGGATAACTGCATTAGACATGTGTTCGAAAAACGAATGCGGATACAATATCGACTTAGCTTTCCTAAGAAAGGGGCTAGCAAGGGAGTTCCATGAGGTGTTTCAAAGTAGGGGCTGTCAAGGGAGTTTCACGGGGAATTTATTTTCCATAAACTGCGTTTTGATTACCACCAATGAAACTAAGATAGGAGATGGTAGGGGTTTCATTTACGTGTTGGCCGAATTCAAAATCTCTCTGAAAGCAGCTCGATTCAGGACAAAAGTTGAGGAGCTTCAAAATAGGTGCGGGTGTTTTTAACTCGAAAGCGCGTGTTACCTTCTACAACTTTACGGTGACACAGTACGCATTAACCCCTAGCCATGCAGGTGTTACCTATTTTCAAGTCATTAGACACTAGGGTGTCATCCTGTTGAATGTCAGTACATCGCAATAACTCTTTAGTACAGAATCTTTATTTTAACATTTTTCGGGCGCTGTAGTAACTTGGAATGAAATTCCTAATAAGGATTTGCAGCTTGATACGTGTGAAGGGTGCTATTGATTGGATTGGGTTGTAGAATATGTGTTGATTAACACGTTCAATCCGATTTACCACTAGGTGAATAGCTCATTTACGGATCGGTAAATGACACTTAAATTATTTCAACCAATTCTTTAGAAGTGATTTAAACATACGAGGTAAAATTTCACCATGCTATTACATTTTCACACTTCTTACGAAAGACACAATTTTTTATCTAGCAGTATGGTCATTTTTTAAACTCTGCTACTTACAACCTTACTTTGCACGAGACCGCTGGAGCGTCCAGCGCCAGCGAACGTGTTAAAATGTAGGAAAGTGGAGTCAAGTACTTTTTTTTTGCGAGGAGAGCTCTACGTTGTTATTAATGTTACGTTTTCTGCGATGAGTTAAACTGAATTTCTCTATTCAATTCAAATTTAAAGTCAATTGTAGTAAGCAATTTTGAAAATAGCAGACATTAACTGGATCGTGCTTTCATATAGCTCTCATTAGGTATATATTTATGAGAATTGAGTTAGTGAGTGCAGGCCGGTCGGAAGCATTATGATAATCCCCTCAGTGACCACCGGTGGATCCCTTCATATCAAACATGTTAATCAGTCTTCATCTTGTAAATCATTCTTTGTTTTGTTTACGTTCTTTACTGCAGAAGGTTTTTGGATTATTTGTTATGCGTCTTCAAGTAACCGCTGTCTTTAGTTTTTAACTTAATTCTCGTACAAATAAACACGCTTCCCGAACGATGGCTGACGTAAATTTTGCTCTAACACTTCGACTGCGATGTGAGCCATGTTTGGTCTCTGAGGGAGTTTTCATAATGCTGCTGACCGACCAGTAGTCACAAACTCAATTTTCAGAAGTACTTAATCAAAGCTAAATCGAGGACGATCCAGTTAATGTTTGCTATTTTCAACATTACTTACAACAACTGACTTTAATTTTGAGTTGAATATTAAACTTCAGTTTTACTTGCCGCAGTTAAAGGGCCAAATTTTGTTTTGCATTATTTCAAGGAAACAATATGTGAAACCTGTTACTGTTTTCTTCAAATTTCATCATGTGAATTCAACTCCATCATGGGGTACAACTATCGTATCGAAGGGAATTAGCGCTCCAAGGTGGAATATGTGAAATTCCAAACTAAAGGTCAAGCAGGCCTTCCTTTTGTTGAAATAGAATAGTTATTTGGATTTGTTACGGACCATAATTTTTTCGGGTGACTGCTCTGGTTCACATCACCTATTACTTTCTTCTTCAACTTTTATCTTGTTTCATGAACTTCTTTCTCAACTTCCTATTTCTACTTACCTAATGCATAGATTACGCGTTTCTTAACTCCAAACTAAATGGTTCCTTCCTCCTTCCTCTCTTTGGAACGCCTTTGTTGCTGTTAGGAAGGCTTAAACTAACATACAATCTAACCTAATCCCTTTATTGAATTTAGCTCCTGAAGTACTCCTTCATTAATAGTGCAACAACGCTAATAGGTTGTTGCCGAGTTTCGTCCAATGCTAAATTCATACATGCAGGAGTAAAACTCCACAAATCTATGAGGTACACTAAACAGTTTCACTAAACCTCGACAGAGTATCCTAAAAAATGTACTCATCCTTTGACCGACGATTACTTACGTATTTTTTTGTTTTGCTTGAAGTGCAACTAAGATTTCTTTTATGGCATTTTATTATCTTGAATATAATGTTCTTTGATTTTATTTAACTCATAACACTTGTACCTATGTCAATAAAAACTTTCACCAAAACCAAATGCATGAGTACTGGTTAGTCCAAGAGTGAGTAAATTTTTTGGGGGCACCCTGTATTAGTTGTGTCTCCAACACCACTGAACATGACAGCACGAGTTCAAAGGAGACAGCTGTACACGAAATGTTGGTTCTATTTAACAGTCACATAGTACGGTGCCCATCATTCCCTTATACGAAATGTTGGTTCTATGGAACAGTCTCATAGTTCGGTGCCCATCATTCCCTCACATAAAATGTTGGTTCTATTCAACAGTCACATAGTTCGGTGAACATCATTCCCTTACATGAAATGTTGGTTCTATTCAACAGTCTCAGTTCGGTGAGCATCATTCCCTTACACGAAATGTTGGTTTTATGGAATAGTCTCCCAGTTTGGTGCGCATCATTCCCTTACATGAAATGTGGTTCTATTCAAGTCACATAGTTCGGTACGCATCATTCCCTCTGCTTTCCTGTTTTGGCTTGAGCCTTTATTCGTCATCACCTTCTCTTCTTTGTTGAAGAGTTCGTTGCTTTGATGAGGGGCGCACGATTTTGCGATAGCCAATGTCGCCCCAAAAATCGCGTTACTCGAGACTCAGGTCCCACTCATACATCACCCGCAACGAACACGCCAAAACGGGAGGTTCCGAGCTATCGACAAAACTACCCTCATCACGTCTGTGAACGCGTTGTGTTTCTAAACTGGTGGTTATAGCTGCGGTGAATTGTAAATTGTAAAGCGATGTGCTCTTTAGGCTGTAGAAATTTCTGCTTACTTTGCATCTGTTCTGGTATTTGGAGTGGTTAAATTCCCGCTTTTGAATGACTCTCCAATTCTTGCAGTTCCGTGAATATCTTTTTATACATTTGGTCTTCCTGTTAATCCTTTTACATTGTCTTCAAACTTTCCCCAGTTCAATCTATTTTTCTGTTTTCTGGTTATTTTCTTCAAAGGGAGGCAGACAAAATACCATTCGGTGGACTTATAATTTTGCCGTAATATGTTTCCTTCATCAAATCGAGAAACATCACTCAATAGACTCTAGGATTTAAGCTGCAATGTGTTTCTTCCATTAAATTGAGAAACATTATTCAATTCACTCCTGGATTTCGCTGCAATGTGTTTCTTCTATAAAATTGAGACACATCACTCAATTGACTCTTAGATTAGGCGGTAATGCTTTTCTTTCATCAAATTGAGACATAAAAACGCCAAACTGCTTTGTCGAAGCCGATGTCCGTATCGAGTCGATGCTATCAGGCCTCACAAACACGACCGTGCAGACGCCAGCCATCGTGGCTGGTGCACGATCACAGCTGTTACGAATTTTGCAAAGGGTGAAGTTCGTGCCTGGCGATAACGAACCGAGGTGAAGAAGAACATGATGACAAAGAAGTGATGGAAATCAGATTTTCAATAAAATGTACCGATGGAAGCTAAAAAGAAAACGAGAACAAATATGCTGGAACGTAATGTAGCAGTGGGTACGTTGTAAATAACATTTTTAATGGAAGACAACATGGTTCTAACGCACCAACTAACAGTAATTATCACAAAAACAAGAGTAATTTGATTGTTCCGTTAAAACTACCGAAGAAAAATTGAAAGAACGTCATGAATTTTCGTTCATTAAAGCTCAAAGAGAAACGGAGGTAGGCAACTATATTGATGAGTGATAACATGTTTTTAGCTGCTTAGGTTTCATACAAACCAAGAAAACTGTATTCTATGAAAGGAAACTGAAATCGAGGAAGAGGACATTGAGTTCTAGGGAAAGGAATGGAAACTACGCAGTTATGCAGTTTCTAGGAATCTACATTCGAGAAACAGCATGACGTCGGAGTGGCCTCAAACGAATGCAATGCGGCGATTCGATTTTGACCTCGGCTGTGTGATCAATATTGGGCTACGTTGATCCATTCCTTTGCTGTCTACCTACTACTTTTGGTGGTCGATGCATCGAGTACACAATTTTCTACGTTTTCTAGGGTCTTTGAAGTGCAGATAATAGTTGAATTTGTAGAGATCCACCAATAATAACGTCGATAACGCTACAAATTAGCACAGGTTTTACAGTGCCTAAAACGTTGCAAATTAGCATGGGTTTTATAACGCCCGAAACGCTGCATATTAGCATGGGCTTTATAATACCCAAAATGAGGCATATTAGCATTGTTACTAAAATTAGACAGGCGATTCATGTCGCTCGTAGTCTGAAAATTCTAAAACGTTCAATGGGATGTTTTGTAATAGAAGGGAGAGTTGCATGTTAAAAAATGACCAAATTCGTCATGAAACACGAGTGAACAATCAAAGAAAGCTTTTTAAAAATCTATATGAAATGAAGAAAAACTTGAGTTTATATAAGTGCTTGCACTATTATGCTGAG
>JACJUY010013071.1:5810-18170 GCA_014220935.1 Platorchestia sp. MABIK | reverse complement strand
CGCTTGTATCCAGACTGATATTTTCAATTGACGCTTGTATTCAGACTGATATATTCAATTGACGCTTGTATTTAGACTGATATATTCAATTGACGCTTGTATTCAGACTGATATATTCAATTGACGCTTGTATTCAGACTGATATATTCAATTGACGCTTGTATTCACACTTGTTTACTCAACAATTTTTACATTGGAAATTAGCCCTCCAAGGAGAAAGTGTGAGGTTCTGAGCTCAGAGTTTGGTAGGCCTCAATTGCTGGAAAAAGTTTTTTGCTATGGCTCAGGACCATTTTTTTCAGTTCACTGCTGTCCTGCTTTCTACCACCAAGGACTTTCATTTTTACCTTTTTCTTGTTTCGCGAACTTTCCATCTATTTCTGTGCCCGGGGATCATGTTTGGGAACACACCTTGTGCATGGATTCCTAATTCGCTTAAGCTCCATACTGAATGGCGCTTTCACTTTCATTCGCTTTAGAACACTTTCGTAGTGGTTACGGAGTTTTAAACTAACTTTTAACCCAAATTTGGGAAAGGATGTTAATCTTAAATTCTTTTCAACCCATGCGCACTAACTTGCTGTGTCTCCGCCACAGGTTCCCGCAATTTTGCAGTTGTTGAATAAAAGAAATTTAGTAACCCAATGTTGCCACAGGTTCCTGCAATTTTGCAGCCGTCAAATGTAAAAAATTTGGTAACCCAATGTTGTCCTGCGTCATTTTCATTCGAATAAATGTTTTATTTTAGAATTAGGATCTTTGTTCGCAGTAGTTGCCCTTCGAACTCCCCTGTAAATATTCGAATCTAGTCTAGTACAGTATGTCATGATATACATAAGCTAGAATCACTGTATGACTTTATCAGAATTAAGAGACGTTTTACTAGCTTCAGTTGCACATAATTACGAATCATGTCAACTCATCTCGAATTTAACTTTCGAATACGTAGTTTGTCTCGCCTAACGTCACATCCGTTACCTCATCACATCATCACATCATTACAGCATCCCCTTACGTAACATCATCACATGCGTCACATCATGACATCTGTCACATTATCACATCCGTAAAATCATTACATCATCACCTCACGTAACATCCTTGGAAAAAATTCTCGCATTTTTTTGGTGAACTTGAACTTGAAATGTGGTCCTGGTGTTAGGTATGAGGCGTTAGAAAACCAATGTACGAGTTGATATGTATCAGGCGTGATTTATTGGAGTGAAATGGCCTTTCGTAGAGAGTTGTATTGTGGATACCATCGTCTATAAATGTCGCTACAAACGTATTTATTTGAGAAATTTTTCCCTGTACATATCAATGGGGATAGAAAATTGGTGCGCAATAAATGCGTGTGGTACAAACAGAATTTATTTATATCGTATCATAGTGTTCAATGTTATGTTTTTAATTATAGAAAAACGTGACTACACCGTCTTTGAAAGGAAGAGCTGAGCTTCGTAGAATTAATGAAGTAAAACTGTAAAACTATAACTATCAATGTAAAATGGTAAATCTAAATAAGAATGCAAAACTGTACCTGAAAACATAAAAAGGTAACTTCCACGTAAAATTGCAACTGGAGATGTAAAACTACTACTAAAAATGTGAAGCATGTTCTGAAAGTGTGGAAAAATGATAAATGTAAAATGGCGAGCAAAACGTGAAATCACAACTAAAATGTTCAAATACGGATAAAATTGTAGCATCTCGAATCGAAACTTAAAACTCAAGCGAAAAATAAAAAGCTATAACTTGAAATGCAAAACCACAATTTGAAATATAAAATAACGACGAGAAATGAAAGCAATTACTTGAATTGTAAAACTAAAGCGAAAAGTGACAAGCAATATCTCAAGATGTAAAACTTTGACGAAAGATAAAAAGCAATTACTTGAAACGTAAAACTATAGCGAAAAATAAGAAGGAATAACTTGAAGTGTAGTAAAACTATACCTCAGAACATAGAACTACACCTCACGTAGTCTCACACTAACTAGGAACCACCCACTAACAAGCCTCGCGCTGCCCACAGTCGCGGCGGCACCGGGACGCGGTCCCCTACGTGGACGACCCCAACAACCGCGTGTGGGGGGGCGAGGAGGACCCCACCGCCCTCGAGCTCGACTCCCCCGCTGAGAAGCGAAGAGGTGAGTGCTGGGGGAGTTGGGGGAGGGGAAGGGGAAATAGAGAAAGGGATGTAGGGGAGAGGAATAGAAAGAGGGGAGTGTTGGAGGAGATGTGAGTTGAGGGAGGGGGAGGGGAGGAATAGATAAAGGGGTGTTGGGGGAGAAGAATAGATAAAAGGGGTGTTGGGGGAGAGGTGAGTTGGGGGAAGAGGGGAGTTGGGGGAGGGGGAGGGGAGGAATAAAAAAAGGGGCGTTGGGGAGAGGAATAGATAGAGGGGAGTGTTGGAGGAAAGGGTAGTTGGGGGAGTGTGAGGGGGGAACAGATAAAGGGGTGTTGGGGAAATAGATAGAGGGGAGTGTTGGGGGAGGTGGGGAGTTGAGGAGGAGGGGATAGGGGGTGTTTGGTTGTGGTGCTGAGGGAGGGGTATAGGGGTGATGTGAGGGGTGGGGAGGAGAATAGGGGAGGGATCAGCTCAGTGTATGCTCTCTAAAAAAGACGCGTGTGATTCTAGGAAGGCTAATTTAGATCCCTCCATCCCACGTGTTTGTGAACTCTCGTATAGACGCGCGTGATTCTATGGTTTAAATTAATTCCTTCCATCTCTCTATCTGCTAATTTAGACCCTTATTCTCTTAAAACTTATTCAGATCCGTCAATCCTATGTATCCTTTCCCCCAGACGCATGTAATTGTAGAATTTAACTTAGATCCTACGCCCTGTGCCGCCAGTAGCGGCGACTGCGTGTTGATGTTGTATGGGTTGGTAAACGAAGGACTTTGTAGATTACTTTACTAGGTACAGGCCCGCGACGTAGCGGACTGGTGGTGTTAGCGGTAGTGGAAACGCGGACCATATGCGAGTCTAAGAGCTCGATGGGCGCTATTAAGTACTCGGGGTAAAGCGGGGCAAAGGGGCGCACATACCTATTCTACAAAGGCTAATCGAGATAGATCCCTCACCCCCCCTCCCCGTACTCACCCTCACAAAACCCCCCCTCCCCCCCAGACGCGTGCGAGGGCCACTTCTGCGAGCGGGGCCGCGTGTGCCGCGTTGACTCGAGCGCAGAGCCGGTGTGCGACTGCCGGCCCTTCTGCCCCCGGCACCGCAAGCTCGTGTGCGGCACTGACGGCAGGCTCTACCTCAACCACTGCGAGCTGCACCGCACCTCCTGCGTCACCCGCGTCTCCATCCGCATCGACCGCTCCAGGGTCTGCTTCAAGCGAGGTGAGGCTACTATGTCGGAACCATGTCTGCATTTTATGTCTAAACCATGTCTGCTTCAAGCGAGGTGAGGCTGCTGGCTGGGTCTGATCCAAGCGAGGTGAGGCTGCAGGCTGGGTCTGCTCCAAGCGAGGTGAGGCTGCTGGCTGGGTCTGCTCCAAGCGAGGTGAGGCTGCTGGCTGGGTCTGATCCAAGCGAGGTGAGGCTGCAACACAACGGCGAGGTTCAACGGCGTTCATTCTTCACATGTTTCCTGCTATGGGATAAACTTACAATATTCAATTCAAATTTAAAGTCTATTGAAGAAAGCAATTTTGAAAATAGCCAGCATGAACTGGGTAGTGCCTTTTATTAGCTTTCATTAATTAAGTATGCACAGAAATTTAGTGACTGCAGGTCGGTCAGCAGTATTATGAAAATCCCCTCAGTGACCACCGGTGCGTCCCTTTCGCAGGAAACATGTTCATAGTAAAACGCATTTGCGGAATCGTTTCTCTGAGGCATGAACAAGCAATTTCAGAACTATTTACCAAGTTCCAATAGAATTTAAGTTCTGAAAGTCGTTTCATAGGCCATCAACAGCAGTGGTTGTTGAATGTATGCGACCCGCACGCCAATAGAAGCGAAAGAAGTTTAAATGGTTCTGCCAAGCGCCAAGTGTGGCATCGAGATACACTTTCAAATAATAATTCATCAAAGCTTTTCATTCATTCCTACAAGATGAATTGTGTCCCTGCAACTTTGTTGGTTATTTCAGAAGTAATTTTTTTGTATAAGGTTGAGTGATTTTGTTTCTTCCGGAGAATTGTTTTCTTTCTTCCCGTGAGAGTTGTTTTTTTTATCTTATTTCTGGTGACAGTTGTTTCTTTCATTTTTCTGGTGGCAGTTGTTTTCTTTCATCCGGCAAGACTTGTTTACTCTCAACGGTGAGAGTTGTTTTCTTTTTCTCTGTCCTAGTAACAGAAGGCCAACAATCCCTCGGATGTGCGAACATCAAAGCATCAAAGCGTCAGATACGAAGCGCTTCATTCAGAAACTCGACGACGCATTCAAAGAGTCCTGAACTTCATTTTGAACTTTCAATATAAAAAATTCCTTCGTTGAAAGTTACCGAATGGCAGAAGTTAGTGTGAGGGAATTTATGCATTAAAAAGTGTGGTGCAGCGTTGTGTTGCAGCTGGTGCAGCGTTGTGTTGCAGCGTTGTGTTGCAGCTGGTGCAGCGTTGTGTTGCAGCTGGTGCAGCGTTGTGTTGCAGCTGGTGCAGCGTTGTGTTGCAGCTGGTGCAGCGTTGTGTTGCAGCTGGTGCAGCGTTATGTTTCAGCTGGTGCAGCGTTGTGTTGCAGCTGGTTCAGCGTTGTCTTTCAGTTGATGTATTGCCGGTTGCCTGGAGCTGACATTGACAGTTGCCAGCTGATTGCACACTTGTTTGCTGTTCAGAAGACGGGTTAAGAAACATTGCACCTCGTCGTATGAAAGAGCGTAAGTTTTTCTAAGTGAACTTGGCTACGTGTTACCGTATGTACATGTAGTTATGTACTCTGTGTGGTTATGTACTATGTAACAGAGGTGTAAATTTCAATTTTCTTGGGAAATTGCGGGAGAAGATATACTGCTGAATTTCTCGTTGAAAAATACAAGATAATTCGTCTTCGATCATCAAACTACACTTTATTCCTTAATGTTTATTCGTGTTTGTAATTCATGTAGATTTGTCCACGTAACTTATTCATTACTTTTCAGCGCTTCTAATTTCCTCAGTCAAAATTTTAATTGCTGTTCTCCTACAAAAAATATAAAATTTGTTTTCATCTACAGAAAACTAACTTTAAATTACATTGTTCCAACACTTTATTTATGAAGAAAAATTTCAACCAGTTACTTTGCCACTGTTCCGCTATTCCCCCACACGTACCTCTTGCTTTCCTAACTTTACCTTCACCTTTTCGTCAGGTCTGACACCCGTGACGTGGGACATCACCCAGACCGCCGTCACCCAGCAGCCTCCCGCCGCCCCCGTCTCCGCCACACCCGCCCCCGCCACGACCTCGGTGGGTGAGATGGCGCGCAGTCCTGTAGAAAAATAACGGATTTCTGGGCTAATCTCTCTTTTTCGCCTTGCGTTTTGCAGTACTAAATGATTATCTTCCTCTTTCTTCTCTTCGGAACATTTTCGACTTACGTGTTGGTTTCGGCTATGTTGGTTTGTCCCTCCACTTCCTCACTACTAGATGGTGCTTTCCTCTTTCTTCTCTTCGGAACACCCCGGTGTTAGCTGGAGCGTGGTCGTGTTGGACAATAACTGTTTTCCCTCTATTTGGCTTCCATTTTTCGACTTGCGCGTTGCACCACTGAATGGTACTTTCCTCTTTCTTCTCTTTGGAACATTTTCGACTTACATGTTTGTTTTCGACTTGCATATTGGTTTTCGATTCGCAGGTTGGTTTGTCCCTCCACTTCTGCTCTACTAAATGATACCTCCCTCTTTCTTCTCTTTGGAACACCTTTTTTATGGTTTGGGAGGCTGAAATTAATAAATAATTTGGTATAATCTGATTCCATTTCCTCTATTTTTAGAGCTGCAATAAAATCGTAAAAATTATGACTAAGTTGCTTTGTATTTTTTTTTGACTTTGGGCAATCGTGGTAAAATTTAAAGTTGTTTGTTTTGTTAATAAATTGAGGTATATCTGTGTGATTTAGTCATTTTCTCTTTTCTTTACTTCTTGTGTTTTGTTTCAATACTTTACTTTTGTGCACTGTATTTTTAAATATTTATTGCGTGATTTTTACACCAAGCTGGCTTGCAGAAATCTAAAGCGTTTATCCATGCAACGAAATTTTCTCATCCATATTGTATGGAATTAACATTAGCTGGCTTGCAGAAATCTGAAACGTGTATCTATGCTACGAAATTTGCTCATCAATATTACATTGAATTACATTACCAGGTCTGCAGAAATCTCAATCGTGTATCCACGCTACAAATTCCTTTACCTTCACAAAATCAGCAACCGATCTGGCCTGCAGAAACACGAAACCAAACGCACATCTGAGCTGCAGGATTGGCTCGATTGCCACGCAAAAGTTGTGAGGGATCTCGCAATGTGGCTCAGTGTAAGGCCCATACCGGGCGCTGATGTGCACTTAATTTGCGGTTTGTGGTCTGGCAAACTCGGATGTGGGGAAATTGCGGGCAGCTAAAGTTACCCTAAAGGCAGGTGTCACGAGGGCCAAAGTTGGAGCTTTGGCTGAGGTGTGAGGCATCCTCGAAAATTCTTTTATTATGCGCTCGTTATTATTGTGTGGAGTTGGTGTTATTGCTGGTGGTCTTCTCTGCCAACTGAAATTTGCTCTACGAGAGCCGTGTTGGAGAGGCTGTCCACGAAAAATGCATCCACTGAGTTTAAATTTTAGCAATGTGTATCTATGATACTCTAAGACAGTTTAATTAAGATATATTACATGCTTCAATTTTTATCCCTTCTAAGTGTTGTTTGATAAAAAATAAAAAAATATTTTGAGTCATAGATTCTTGGTCAGTGGATGCATTTTTTGGGGACACTCTGTATATGTTACGTGTCTTACGCTTTTGAATTTCATGAACTGGAAGTAGGCGTCACATATCTTAAAAAGACATGGCTAGACTCATGTGTGATGCATATAATATTCTACACATTTATGACGGATTGTGTGGGTCAGAATAATATTCTCATAAATACATCTTGTGTATTTGTACAAGCGTGCTTGGTCCGCCAAAAATTGCGGAATTCGATTACGATTCTCTGAAATCCTAAATCACTTAATCAAGTTGTTAATTTTTTATTTTTCCATCAAATCTCGTAAATCTCATCGGCAAACAGTAAGCCCATCTGTCCAGTACACACGCTTGTTTAATCTCGGGTGTATTGAACGCGAAAACCTTTACCGCAGCTCTGAATTGGACTAAAATGTGGGAATGAAAAATGTGTTGGAGAATGTGGGAAATGTAGGAAGACCGAGCTCCTGCTTATCAGAAGTCCAACTCTACTCATGATATTTTAAAAATTTTACAAATATTAAGATTAACATCATGAACTGTAGAGATAGTATCTTTTGAAAAGGATTCATGTCGGTCTAGAAACGTCAAATGGTAGATAATTGCGGTGGTTGGGCCTGTTAATATTTTTGTTCCAGCACGGTCCTAGGAAATGAAAGCTAGATCTTAGCCAACAGAGATTTAGTCAAGAGACGAGTAGGCATTAACACTTCGACTGCGTTGGGTTAAACTGAAGTTCACTATTCAACTCAAATTTAAATTCAAAAGTTGTCAGCTATTTTGAAAATACTAAACATTTCCTGAATCCATTAAACACCATCAATTTTAAAAAAATTGTTAAATTTTTTTCAAACGATCCATCGATGGGTCGTTACGCAATCAACGTGCTGACACTTTGACTACAGAATGCAAAATTAAATTTAACTTTCAACTTAAATTTAAAATCAATTGTAGTAAGCAATGTTGAAAACGGCAAACATGAACTGGATAGTACCATTATTTAGCTTTGATTAAGTACTTATGGAAATTGACTTTGTGACTAGTGGTCGGTCAGCAGCATTAGGAAAACTCCCTCCGTGTACCACCGGTGGCTCACGTAGCAGTCAAAGTATCAAGCAGACTCGCGCTCCGATCTAATAAGCGTCCTGTAAGCCGACTGATCAATTTACCAGCACGGCGGATCGTCACTGAAATCCTGTTATGCTCTGGCTACGGTGGTTAAAATTTATAATTATAAGAAATGAAGTTTTGTTTTGAGTTTTTTTTAGAAAAGTTAACATTGTTTGTCCCTAAAAGGGAGTGATCCTTTTGAAAACTTTACACAGTCATTTTACAGAAGTTCCCGTTGTTTTTTTTGGTACGAAAGTTTACATGGTCGCTTTTGCAAAAGTTTACATGGTCAATCATACAAAAGCTTACTTAGTCATTTTAGAAAACTTTCCATTGTTGCATTTTGTTACAAAAAGTTACATCATCGTTTTTACAAAAGGGTTACATGTTTGTTTTCAGAAAAGCTAACATCTTCGGGTTTAAAAAAGTTTACGTAGTCGTTTTTACAAAAGCAGCTTACAAATTTTCTCCTTAGCAGGTTCCGTGCCACGCTATTGACATGATACTAGCGCTGTTGAGTCGGGGTAACTTTGCCTAAATGAAGGGCAACTTTGCGGGGTTTTTGCTTGAATTCAGGGAGATCTTTGCAGCAATTCGGAGGAACCGTTCTTCATTGTGGGGTAACTTTGCTCAAATTCAGTGTAAACTTGTTTTAATCCATGGTAACTTTCCTTCAAGTTAGGGTAACTTTCCTCCAAGTCAGGGTAACTTTCCTCCAAGTCAGGGTAACTTTCCTTCAAGTCAGGGTAACTTTCCTTCAAGTCAGGGTAACTTTACTTCAAGTCAGGGTAACTTTCCTTCAAGTCAGGGTAACTTTCCTTCAAGTCAGGGTAACTTTACTTCAAGTCAGGGTAACTTTCCTTCAAGTCAGGGTTACTCGACTCCAGTCGATGTAGTCGTTGGCTCCTCACACCACAAACGAAGGGCCCATTTGCTCTCGGTCGAGTTAAGCAATGCTCTCGCAGTCTGGCCCCTGAAAAATATTCCCCATTTTGTGCGTACTTGTGCCGCCAGATTTGAGACAGTGGATGTATTTCATGTTTTTTGCTTACGAGAAGAAATGGCGGCAACGAACTCGGTACGAAACTCGTACTTTTCAACACACGCAGAGGAGTGTCTCGTTTGCAGAGGCAAGAATAGTTTACAATCGGTTGGGAATTTTTCGGTAATGTTTTGGGATCCGGAACGAGTAACTCGTTTGTCGAAAATTATACATATAAGCCCTGGCTCTACTGTCGTAACTCGTTTGTCGAAAATTATACATATAAGCCCTGGCTCTACTGACGTAACTCGTTTGTCGAAAGTTTTACGTTTAAACATGGCTCTACTGGCGTAACTCGTTTGTCGAAAGTTGCATTAAACCTGGTTTCATTGTCACCAATACTTCCTTACAAGTAGATGTATAGATTTGTTCATTTTTCCAGTATTGAGAGCGAATGATCCCCTTACTTTATTTCCCTTTCACTATATTAGTTATTAAATTTAATATCGAAGTTAATAAGTAATGGACCAATATTGCAGGTCATGTTTCTTTGAGAACTACCGTGTCAAGGGGGAAGATGTGAGGTTCTGAGTTGAGAGTTGAGCAGTCTTTTATTGTTGACATGATTTGCCCATTATTTGGTTAAGGAGCGCCTTTTCTTTCAAATCACTGATTCACTCTCACTTCCTTTTTCAGCTGTCGTCTTGTCTCATGAACTTATACCCTAACTTTTACTTGTTTGTAAACACACCTTGTGCATAGATTCCTTATTTTCTCCAACCTCAAGAGGCACAGGATAGCCAAAGGCTTTGGTTATTTGAGTTTGTCTTTCCTATGATGACTGGCGCTCCCAGGAGGGATAGTATGTTAGGTTACCTCAGCTGTATTTCTTTACTTTGCTTCTTTCAGATTTCATTCCATCTTCGCCATTCCCTCATTGTCTTCTTTTCTTCTACCCTCTTAACTTGCTGTTTCCATGCGCAAGGTATCTTGTTTAGGGACACACCTTGTGCACAGATTACCCTTTTGCTGAAGTCCTCATTAAAAGGTTTCTTCTGCTCGCTCTTTGGAGACCGCAGTTGATGCGACAAGGGAGTTTTAAGCTAACAAATAAAATTATAGTGATTTTCTGCGTTCCCTTGACTCCATTATAAACGGTGCTCCCTTCCTTTCTCTCTTTGGAACCCTTTCATTTAAGGTTAGGGTTGCTTAAACTAACGTATTTTAACTTATCTGAGGGCAAATAATCCCTAGAAATGTCGTGGCATAAGATTTTTTTTTGGTTGAAAGGATGTCATTTTTTATGGAAAAAAATCATTGAGTGACATTTTCGAACACTTCTTAAGTCTACTAAACATCATTCACGGTAGTTCAGAGTTTACTAATGATGGATCGAGTGGTTAGGTTATCACAACCGCGATTTCGGTTATGCATGCGGTTGTCAGTTTTAACAACCGCGGTTTCGGTTGTGAATGCGGTTGTCAGTTTTAACAACCACGGTTTCGGTTGTGAATGCGGTTGTCAGTTTTAACAACCGCGGTTTCGGTTGCCCAAAACCTTTAGCTAGCTCTCTTAGTTATTGAAGTTTGAACGCGGTCAAAACCGCTGCCAAAGATCGCGGTTTTGATTAAAAAATCGCTGTCAAAATGAATCGTTCAACCGAGGTCGCGGTTGTAAGATTTTATGCTATTGTAACGCCTGTTTCAGTTGTACGGTCCATCACTATTTTTTGCAACATCTCTTTATTTTATTCCTGTGGAAATAGGAAAAACGCTTTTTAATGATTGTGTTGTTTAACAAAAGTTTATAAAGTCGTTGCTAAAGTTTGCTTAGTCTTTTTATGAAAATTTAGATGTTCTCTTTATACAAAAATTTACACGATATTTTTTTTAAAGATAACACGCTTATAATTTTTTCCAAAAGCTTAGAAATATGTAGATTATTTTTACCAAAGTTTACCCCGTTATTTTCACAGAAGTTCACACATGTTTCATTTGTACAAAAATTCACATTCATTTTTACAGAAGTTTACTCAGTCGTTTTTACAATAGTTTACATATACGTCGTTTTTACACGAAAGCCGTCACTTCTGTCAATTTAAAAAAAGTTTACATAATCTTGAGCAAAATCCCTTTACCTGAATATGGTGATGCAATAAAACTTGCTGGATATCTTTTTGCCCCAGAATGTGATGCGTAAAACTTGCTGGATATCTTTTTGCCCCAGAATGTGATGCATAAAACTTGCTGGATATCTTTTTGCCCCAGAATGTGATGCGTAAAACTTGCTGGATATCTTTTTGCCCCAGAATGTGATGCATAAAACTTGCTGGATATCTTTTTGCCCCAGAATGTGATGCATAAAACTTGCTGGATATCTTTTTGCCCCAGAATGTGATGCATAAAACTTGCTGGATTTCTTTTTGACACAGAATGGGATGCGTAAAGCTTGCGTGATATTCCCTTGCCAGAAAAACTAGGGTGATATTCCTTTGCTTGAACATGATGATGCATAAAACTCGCTTATATCATTTACCCCGGGATGCGACGCACAAAACTTATATCTTCATGTAGCACGAGTGTGGCGCTGGCTGGCGCAGCAGACGTCGGTGCCGTGTAGGAGGGACTTGATTACCCCGGCCTGCGCCAGCATTTGTGACCTCTGAGACGCGACAACTTCCTTAATTGAGTTTGTTTGTCCGCACCGGGGAGCTGGGCAGCAAAACGTGGCGAAGGAGACAAAAAGGAGAGAGGAAAAGACAGGGGAGGGAGAAGGAAAAGTTGGAGGAGACCAAAAGGGGAATGGAAAAGCTAGGGAAGGAGGAGCAAGAGTAAAAGATGGAAGTAGGAGACAAAAAGGAAAAACCAGCAGAGGGGGAAGGAAGGGGGAAGAAGACAAAAAAAGGGAAAGGAAAAGCAAGAGAAGGAGCAAGAGATAGAGGAGGAAAAGAGAGGTGGAGGAGAAAGTGTACAATAAGTGAGGAAATAATAGAAAAGAAATAATGGTTCATTGAATTAATGTTGTCCATGCATCATTTCAGAATTTCCTGAAGTCATCGATGGTTGCCAGTAACACTGTAGCTCGTTTGGCCCTCAAGTCTATTATTTTTTATGTTAAATGCCAAGGTTGTTCATTAGATTAGGTTGTGCAGTGTGTTAGATTATTTCCACCTGAGATGTCTGCCCTATGTTGGTCTATATTATGAATTGGTCTATCCTGAAAATTTCAACTTTTTCATTCTGTCCATTTATATCAGACTGGAAGTACGCTGGTGCTAACGCTTGCCTTATTATAACCCTTTGATCGTGGGATATGATTATCTATACCTTTTACTGCCTGCATTTATTTTACACTCAAATTATTGTTTTTACAACCAGCGTC
>JACJUY010013069.1:0-20666 GCA_014220935.1 Platorchestia sp. MABIK | reverse complement strand
AGCACACGATCCGTCATCACTCTTACTCTTCCAATCAAAACTCTTCCATACAGCTTCCCAACGACACTCAGTAGACTTATACCTCTAGAATTACTGCACTCATACCTGTCACTTTTCCCCTTGTACAACGGAACTACACACGCGCTACTCCAATCTAACGTCACTTTACTAGCCCCAAAACGCACATTAAATAAACGTACCAACCATTCTACAACCACATTTCCTCCTTTCTTTAGACATTCAACCGTGCACCATCCATACCTGGTGCTTTCCCATTTTTCATCACATCCAATGCACTTTTCACTTCTACACTTCTTATTCCACTTCTATTAACTTCACCAAACACAGGCATTCTAACATCACTTCCAACAGCTACCACTCTCGCAACCCTATCATCTTTCACGTTCAGCAGTTCCTAAAATACTCCGCCCATCACTTCCTCACATCACAACCCTCCACTAGCAGCCTACCATTTGCATCCTTCACTCTTGCCTCACTCTCCACCTGTCCTTTCCTAATCCTCTTCACTTCCTTCCAGAAAACCTTCCTTCTCTCCATGAAGTCCCCTCCCAACTTCCTCCCCCCTCCCCCTCATCTGCTGCCCTCTTTGCTCCTTACCATTCTTTGCACCTCTTTCTTCCTCTCCTTATACTCTTCGAAATTTTGCTGGTCGCCCCTTTGCAGCCACCTTTCGAACGCCCCCCGCTTTCTTCTCACAGCCGCTCCTATTTCTTCATTCCACCATTCACTCCCCTTTCTAATTCCCCCACCAACCTTCCTTACCCCACACACTTCCCTTGCACATTTTTCCACCGCATCTATAAACAGCTTCCATTCCCCTTCCACTCCACCAACCTCACTTACCTTTACCCTCCCATACTTTACTTTCATCTTCTCCTGATACTCACACTCACGCTCAGCATCATGCAACTTGCTCACATTTAACACCTCCCTTCCACTCCTCCTTTTAACACCTCCCCACACACCATTTACTCTCAACTTCCCTTCGACCAAGTAATGATCCGATATCCCATTCAACTCACCACGGAACACATGCACATCGAGCAAACGACCCATCACTCCCCTGCTAACCAAAATATAATCCATCAATGCTCTCTCCACTATCACACCTCCATAAGAATCTATAAGAAGAAACATTTGTGCTGGACTAAAATTTACCCTTCACGAGTAACTCAATTAGCATTATATACAAGTGCAAGAAGACACGAAACTTCAGTTTCAATTCCGGTGCACTGAAAGACCACCTGATAGGAAAACACCAGAGCCTCGTTAGAAAATCAGTACACAGTTTCTTAGGTCAGGGATTTGAAATGAATTGCAGCAAGTATTGATTCAGTAGTTGTAAGAATAAAAATACTAATACTAACAGTTAAACTGGTACAGTGATGAAAGTCCTATAACTGTACTGATTTCCATACAATGCAAGTTGGACAGTTGTGATTAACTGTTTTAAGTCACAACCTATATTGAAGACGCCAGCAGCACCGTAATTACATCAGAGCAGCCAATGGCAATACAACACTCACAAAGGAAGTACACAAACACAAGCAAGAATTAAATTAAAAGATAAACAGGAGCTAACACCAGTAGGAAGCAACAGGTTGCCCAATGGAATCAAGCTAGGCCCAAAGTTCTGGCAGCAGCAGGAAGCTTTGGTGCCCACCAACTGACTGCCATGTCACAAGCCTAGAGCTGTGACTCAAAAAAAAGTCATCCTGTTTTTTTATGAGAAACATGTTTTTAAAAAAAAAATCATGACTAAAAAAACAAGGATATGTTATTTAAAATAACTCAGCAAGGAAAAGAACCACATTACAATAATTGTTTCCATATCAGATTATAAAATAAAACAGCATAGCCCTTAATTCATGGTTTTCTATGGTTGTAGGACATTTTTCATTTTCTTTGGGGTCATGTTTTGATATTTCATTTATTTTACAATGCACGTGCCCCACCTTCAACTTCCCAGACGATGTGTTTTAATAATTATCTTTACTGGTGCTCATAAATAAGCGTTTTCTGCCAATTTGATGTAGTGTCTGGAATAGTGATGCAAAAAAAACGGTTTAATTTGATGGCGGTTTTTTATGCAAAAAAAACACATGTTTTTTATGTGTTTTTTTTGTTTTTTTTTTGTTTTTTTTTTGCCTACACCTAAATTTTGTTAGGTATACGTCTGTTTTCTTTTGGTTACATAAAATATATTAATATCAATGCTTTTAAGTCATGATTTTTTTGTAATAAAAGCATCAAAAGGAAACCATACAGTAAAAGTGGTGGCAGACAACCCACAATTACCTAGAGGAATCTAAGAGGAACAGCCAGAGCCACAGAACTTATTTTGATGGAGTCAAAATTCAGAGCTTACTATCTCTACTATGTCTGATTTTATTTTTATGTGACCAAAATATTCAGACATAGTAGAGATAATAAGCTCTGAATTTTGACTCCATCAAGATAAGTTCTGTGGCTCTGGCTGTTCCTCTTGGTAATTGTGGGTTATCTGCCATCACTTTTACTGTAGGGTTCCTTTTAATGTTTTATTACAAAAAAATGTGACTAAAGAACATGGATATTAATATATTTTATGTGACCAAAAAAACTATGTTGTTTTTTTTAAAAAACATTTTTTACTAAAAAATCATAACTAAAAAACTGGATATTAATATATTTTCTGACCAAAAACTATGCTATTTTATTTTACATGTTTTTAAAAATAAATCATGATTTTTAAAAAATCAAACATATTTTTAAAAATCATGTTTAAAAAAAATAATATGTAAAAAAACATGGATTAATATATTTTATGTGACCAAAAAACCATACTTTTTAAAAAAAATGTTTTTTACAAAAAGATCATCACTAATAAATGTGAATATCAATATATCTTGTAAGACCAAAAAAAACCTGCTGTTTTTTCACAAAAAATTATGACTAAAAAACAATGTATTTTATCTGACCGAAAAAACCACATGCAGTTTTTTTTTAAACAGGTTTTTTTTACAAAAAATCATGACAAAAAACCTGGATATTAATATATTTTATGTGACCAAAAAACCATGCGGCTTTTTTCACATTTTTTGGTCAATATGCAGTTTAATGCACCCACAGAAATTAAAAATTCCATTCCAAAGAATCGTTGAAGGAACACATTTAAAAACGTTTTACACAAATGACATTCTGCTGGAGCTGTTAGGGTACGTTTGGGTACTTGTAATTTATTATTAGCTGACCCAGTGGATCCTGAACCCACTTCTAGGATGTTTTAGTTAACAACACAATAAACGTTATCACCCAAAATTTTAGCGGGGATGGGGAAGTGAATACTTGAATCTACGGTATTCACTCCTACGCTTTTGCTAATGTTCTACCATTTTGAAACTGATGTCAACTGCATATTGATTCCAGTATTCACTACCCCAGTCCCGCTAATATTTTTGAGTGATAACCATTATTGTGTTATTAACTAAAATATCCTAGAAGTGGGTTCAGGCTCTGCGGGGTTGGCTAATAATAAATTACAAAGTACCCAAGCGTACTCTAACAGCTCAAGCGCGCAACGNCAACTGCTATGGAAGACTAAAATTCAAAACTTGAATAACTCAAAAATAACGCATCAGCGAGCAGAAAGTCATTCTTCTAAAACTTTTTCAAATGTGTACCTAGTGATTCTTTGGAATGGAATTTTTAATTTTCGTGAATGCATTAAACTGCATATTGACCATTTTTTTTTACAAGAAATCATGTTTAAAAAACATGGATATTAATATATTCAAGGTGAGCAAAAATTAATGTTTTTTTAACATGTAATTTTTACAAAAAAGTCATTGATATCTATTTTTCGGTCACGACTTCTTTGTAAAAAACATGGATATTAATACATTATGTGTGATCAAAAAACCATGCATTTTTTTAAAAAAAATTTTTATACAATAAATCATGATTAAAAAACATGGGTATTAAGATACTTTATCTGACCAAAAAAAACCATGCTATTTAAAATAAACTTTTTTACAAAAATTCATTAATTTCCATTTTTAGTCCATTTTTTTGTAAAAAAAAATTTTTCTAAAAAAGCAACGATTTTGTCACATAAAATAAATTTACATCCACGGTTTCTTAGTCATGATTTTTCTGTGAAAAAAGATGTTTTTAAAAAAAAACAGCATTGTTGTATTGGTCAAATAAAATATATTAATATCCGTTTTTTTGTCATGATTTTTTTGTAACAAAAACATCTTTGAAAAAAGCGTGTTTTTTGGTCACATAAAATATATTAATATCCATGCTTTTAAAGTCATAATTTTTCTGTAAAAAACAATGTTTTTTCAAAAAAGCAGCATTGGTTTTATTTGGTCACATAAAATAAATTAATATCCATGTTTTGTAGTCATGATTTTTTGTAAAAATAACATTTAAAAAAACAGCAAGGTTTTTTTGGTCACATCTCTATCAATGACCATAAGTAAAGAAATATTATTACAACACACTATTTGGGGAGTTGAAGGTGATTCACGTGCATTGTAAAATAAATGAAATATCAAAACATGAAACCACAGAAAATGAAAAATTTCATACAACCATAGAAAACTATGAATTAAGAAGTATGCTGTTTTATTTAATTATCTGACATGATTACAAATAATGTAATGTGGATCTTTTTCTTGCTAAGTTATTTTCAAACAAAATATTTAAAAAAAAACAAAATATCCACGTTTTTCTAGCCATGGTTTTTTTTATAAAAAAAACATGTTTTTTTTTAAAAAAACAGCACGGTTTTTTTTGAGTCACATCTCTAGTCTGGAATTTATATTGTATGAGATTTGGCAAAACTGTGAGTCTGACTGAAATTTGGCAACACTGTAAGTTCTTAACTTTGTTGTTATTCTCAGTACCCAGCTCATGTCCCCCTGTTGCTGTGTAGCATTTTTAGTATTGTGAGTGACTCAGAGTGAACGCCACAATGCCAAGAAGAAAGAAGACTCCAGTTGCAAAATTATTCAAAGATGTCCCCAGTGATAGGAAAGTGGCAAAAGTGAAATGCCTATTCTGCTCGACAGGTGGATGTAAGGCAGGAAATTCATGATATTGCAAAACAACTGCCAGACATGGATGCAACCCAAATTGTGGCAGAGTTGGCAGATTGCAGGTCCAAAACAAACATGTTTTCAAAGTCATTTATTTGGAGTACTAGACACAAAACTTTGCCATCTAGTTGATGGAACAGGATCTGTTACTTAACTCAGCTGAGCCGTGTTGCCTCAAATATCCTGCAACTACTTCCCTCCAGTACATCTGTTGAGCAATTCTTTAGCAGACATGCATTAGTACATTCTGCAAGAAGAATTCGTTTGACCACAGGCACAGACAGAGCTGCCAAGTTGGTGTTTATTGGGCAAAACTTGGCACTGGGTAACATGGATGATGCCCATGAATGTCCTGACCATGCACCTCCTGCCACTTATCCACCACTATAACCACAGCCATCAACCAGCAATGATTCTACTGCTTCAATCAATATTCCTACGTTTCAGCTTGAATCAAACGACTCAGAAACGAAAGATTCTAAAGTCCTTGTAACATTTCTAACAAACTAATGAATTTGGATTTTTAATTTTTTAAATGCAATTTTTAAAGTGATAAAAAAGCTTTCATCATTTTAAACTGTGATAAAAAAATTGAATGTAAAAATTGGAAAAATTTATACGTTGATTAGAAATGTTACATGGATTCCAAAACTGTCCTTGGTTTTTTCTAGCACGAAACTCATTGACTTCCATGCTTTTGAAATGTCCGACTGTGATAAAAAAATCAAGTTTTTATCCTTTTGAACTGTGATAAACAAAATTTGTAAAAACTTGAAAATCCGGGTTTATTAGTTTGTTAGAAATGTTACAAGATGTTACAATGATTCCAAAACTGATTTTTTTTCTAGTATGAAAACTTATCAACTTCCAATATTTTGAAAAGTTAGAAAATAATATAAAAACATTTCCCATTTTTTCCAAAACTAAGACCAAAATCCAAAAATTTACACAAGCAAAATGCGTTTCTTTTAAAAAAATACATACATTATGCAAATTTCAGAACAATCGGTCAAAAAATTAAAAATTACTGGGTTGTCTCAGCACAGGCAAAATGCATAAAAAATATGTAATACAGTAACACACAAAACACATGTTTTTTGCAAAAAACTGCTATTAAAAATGTTTTTCTTGCACCACTACACAAGCCACATTGAGCCAGAAAACAGCTGTCTGCAGACTCACGTATTCCATGAGAGAAGAGTTGTCACACTTTCGCCGTGCTAGCTTCCAGTGAAGCCCCAGTTTATGGTAGAGGTTTGTGTTCTCCGCCTCAAGCGTTTTCTCCAGAGAGTGCCGGGTCTGCACACATGCAACACGCACACTGAATCATTTTGTAAACACAAAGAACTCAAAAACTGACAAATAATGGTAGCTATGATCTTAGCAATATGCTCAAGGAATTATTAAATTCAAAACTCCTTTGAACAGCTACTTTTAGGTTGTAACATCTATTTAACAGGAATTGGATGATGAACATTTAAACATTATGAAAAGTGAATAAAAGCAATCTTCAAAAGGACTAGTCTATCAAACCAATGAATAGGTACCATAACAGCAATTGTTTCTACTAATAGCTGCTTCTGAATTCATAGTAGTAGTAGAAGGAGCATCATTCACTAGCGCAGCAAGCGGCACACTTGCTGCCTTGCGCCAAACACAGATATTTTTGTTCGTCAGCGCAGCAATCCACTGCCGCCCTTGGACGGAGGCAATGTTTCTAAAAAGTTCCAATTGTAGCCTCAGCTATCAGAGGATTACCAGGCAGGTCTAGATATTTACCACGCACTATTTATTAAATCAGAATGATAAACATAGCAGGTCATGTTTCTAATTTGCAGCTATGGACCTCACCCAGCCCAACCTAGGTAAGCATGGGTGGCTTTCTTTTGAAGCAACGAGTGTTGAGTTTAACTAGTGGTAAGCGGGGTCTCCAACGCGGTGGTTCCAGCCCCCCCACACACGTGGTCTCACTCACACTGGAGCTACCTCAGCCCCAAGAGTGACAGCGCAGTGCGCTCGGTCAGTTTATTTTACTGTACCAATCAGAAAATTAGTACACACTAAAATTTTCAACTTTCCTACAATAACTCTTGTTTGAGGTTAGCAGATTACCTGATACATTTCCGGACTATATCATCCACTTAAAGCCTCCAACTCCGCTTCAAAGGCAGTGTTTCTAGATTTTTGAGTTTACGAAGTGCAATTACAAGTTCAACTTGTCATTGTATGAGACCGTATTTATAGTTTACCAAGAATATCGCTTTGTTCGAGGAACGCAGCCAGTGCGCAATGTTGAAACGAGTACGGGGAGGTTCAAGCAGCTCAACGAGCAGCGTCACAGCATCCGTCTCCTAGAGATGAGGGAAACGGTCCCCCCTAGCAGCAGCAATGTTTGGGCATTCGGCAAGTAGGTGCTGCTTGGTCAACGGCACACGACAAGTGTTGCAGTACGGCTGAGATTGGCACACGATTGAGTGAGTCATAGGGTGAGTTGACTATGTCCAATACGCAATCAACACAGAATTACCTCCATGCATCGACTAGGGCATTGCACTGAAGTCTATTTTTGCATTTCAGGCTTAACTGCTCTTAGTTAATTGTTAGCCTGCAAGTCTCAGAGGTGTTACCACAAATTATGTTTCGAAGAATTGATGATGGGGTAGTAATCCCTACATGGGACATCCAAGTTGATTGGCCTGTCATCAGATACAGTAGCTTGCCTGGCCTTAGCATTAGCTCTCTCATTTCTAGACATCCCCACATGGCAGGGTACCCTGCAGATTTGCACTCGCTTCAGACTTCTGGCCAAACGTGACAGTCTAGCGGCAGTGCTTATTATTATTGTGATTGCTAGGATATGCTTGAATAGCATTATGCACACTTATAGAGTCAGTAGAAATTAAAAGCAGCCAAGTCCAGCTGCAAAGCACACTGCCCAAGCCTGCAGCGCAGTATTCAAGGTAAGTTCAGTTAAGCCCGTATCTCGCCTCATTAAAATAGCAAAGCCCATACATGGTACGGGATTTGGTTGAGGGGAGAAAGTCTCCAGAAAATAGCTTGCTGGTGGAATAGCTTTCACGATTTTGAGCATTGTCTCTTGGAGACACTCACAACTTGGGTGAAATCTCTGAAGCAGTCAGCCAGGATCACCATAGAAGCAGCAATAACTTCTACAGTTTCACTGCAGGAAACTCGTTGCTCTCTATTGATTAGAAGATCTTTTACGGGACCTTCATTTCAGCTCTGGGGTTCATCTCTTTTCCTGTGGATTTTTGCCACTCTCTTGCCTCGAGCTCCAAGGCTGCAGTTGCACATTGGGTGAAGGAATTGAAGGCACATTTGATGGCAATGGAAATTTTGTTCTGATTTCCACTGCCATTTTTTCAGGTACTAAAACAACAGGTTCCAGTGAACAGACAAGGTGAGTCACGAGCGTATTTTTCTTGTGTCCACGGTTTTGAGCCTCTCTAGAAGATTTACTGGATTCTTGAACACATAACCCTCCTAACACCAAGATTTTTCCACCTTCTCACAAAATTCCTCTCCATTTTGAAGGGTTGGTGACTTTTTGGCGTAACTTTGCCCGATTTACTTTCATTGGGAGAGCGAGTCATTGTACACATCAGTTGGGACCACCACACCTTGCTCCCTCTTTAATAAATTTTGTTTTACACTAAATTTCTACAGTTCCTTCAAAATTTAAAAATTTAGAAGGGTTTTGAATTCATCCCAGCAACTAAAATCTGTGCTACAATCATTCATGCATCAAAAATTAAAGGATCCCATTGAATAGCCCACCACACAGGCACACAGAAGTCACTCTAACCAGTATCCTTGATGAACATAGAAGTTATAAATTGATGCACATTAAAATTTGTAAGTGAAATTTCACTTTAAAATAGCATCATTCAAAAACATTACAAATAACTCACCCTCTTGCTGAGACAGATGACAGGCCAGAGAGAACAACCACACGTGCAGAGGCAGAAGCAGCAGCCACAGAGTAACCAGCGTGCAGACATGGGCAGGGTCTTCTTAAGAACACCATTCAAGCGTGATACAGAGCCTTTGAACTCCTCTGGAGCGAGACGCCCTGTCAGCTCACATGGGAAGTCACGGCAGAACTGATTGCTTAGTCCAAACCTGAGAGGCAAAAGAATGATATATTTGAGAGCAGGAACTCAATTCCATACCAAGATTAATAAAAACTCGAGAATTACCTTATAAACAAACATGCATGCTGAAAAATGAATGATAGTTATAATATCACATAACTTACTTATAACTTACTCTCTACAATACAAATCAAACAAAAAAAATATTACTATCTGACTCAGCATTCACTATAAAAAAGTTAATACATGACATTGCAATAAGACAACATTTAGTGTTTTAGTAGCCACTAGTATCAAAGTTTCAATTTCTCAGAGATGATATTATATATACGTAAAAGCTAAAGAACAAGCTGCATTTGAAAACAAATAAGAGGAAGATGGATGAACTTACACTGTTATGTTGCCAGTCCCACGAATGATGACTGGCTCAGCTATCTGAGTGTACGACTCCAGGGAAGACGTGTCTTCCTCATCCATGGCAGGATCAATAGCATCAAAGTCAGCCATCATGCAGTCAAAACAATGAGAAATTTAAAATGTAAAAACAATTTTAATACTTTTAGACATGACTCAATGTCTGAAAGAGATAGAAGTTGACATAAAACTTGGACAATTAAGCTAAATGCATGTTCAACACTAATAAAGTTTAAATAGCAGTTTTTACAAATGAGATTTTCCCAAACAGAAAAGCAAAAGGCGTTATTTAGATTAAACACAATTGTGAAGATAAGAAAAATTTTAATCATCTAAGACATAAGTATTTGAATCAATGAGGTATCTTAAACTTTGAGTGCTGGAGTCATAAAAAATTGTAAGCTGAATAGTTAAATGAATATTGAATTTAGCCCATCAATGATTTTGAAAATTTTGTTCCTATATTTATGTAATTGGAGACATTCTAAAAGGTTTTATGCAAATGACATTTTGCTAGAAAATGCTTACTTTTCGAGATATTCAACTGTGAAGTTATGGGAACGTTGTATATATAATTGAACAAACGGACACGTAAATAAGCTGAAATGCAGTATTGACATAACTATAGGTTAGGTTAGTTAAATAAACTAACCTAAGTAAATCTAAAATACCTTGACTTGACTTAGCCATTCTAAAACCAATGTTTCCCATCAAAACTTTGCGTGTTCCCCATCCACCTTCTGCCGGAAGAGCTACATCAAAAACTGCCAGTAAAGCTATTCTTACCTGAACGTTATTTATGCTATAAAAATCAAAATCATTTATGAACTAAATTCAATATTGACTTATAGTTGTACTGAAAAAATTTTTCACCAAGAACTGAACTAGAAACCCTCACAGTAATGAAGAGAGAATTACATATGTTTTTACCTTTAAAGCAACTTAGCTCCAAAAGATGTCGCAATCCGGATAAAATTTGTTACTGTACAGCATTGATCAGCAAACTAGTAGAAGAAGATAAAACAAAAATGGCACTAGGAACAAGCCAAGATACAATTTCTTACATTGCAACAAAACCTAATTATTTTACAGTCCCCATGCATGAACACCAGCCAAACGCAAAGTAAATATATTCATTTGTATAAGAACAGCAGAAAGTAATTTGTTTCAGTATTTTGCTTTTACGTATAGGAACAATTTAGACTTAAAATATTGAACTGGACTATTGTTGAAAGTTGGTCAATAGTCTTTACCTACCAAAATTTGCATTCTTAGTAAAGAAAGAATGGTCAATATTGATTTTAGGCCTTTCACGGAAACTAATAATTCCGTTCCAAAGAATCACTAAAGCAACACATTCAAAAACGTTTTACACGAATGACATTCTGCTCGCTGATGCGTTATTTTTGAGATATAAAAATAATTACATTCAGATAGGAATAACACTACATGGTCGGTTGCCAAGTTGCCGCATTGTTGGGTGACGCCCACTTTTCTGGCAAGACACGCCCACTTCTTGGCGCAAAACTGACAGCATCGGTTTGGGTAAGTTAAGGTAAGCCATTTTAGGTTGATTAATGTTATTTTAGGCTAGTTTATTTAACTAACCTATCATAACCTACCCTAACCTCTCCCATCGTTACGTTAATACCGTATTACAGCATATTTACGTGTCCGTTCCTTCACTTTCATAGACGACGTTCTTATAACTTCAAAGTTGAATAACTCAAAAATAATGCATCAGCAAGCAGAATGTCATTCATGTGAAACATTTTTAAATGTGCTCCTTTAGTGATTCTTCGGAACGGAATTATTAATTTCCGTGAAAGGCCTAAAATCAATATTGACCGAAAGAATATTTTTTATCTTATCATTCAGTTTTCATTTTATCACTAAAGACTAATTAATAAGATTTTTGTTTACCACCAGATACTAATAAATTCCCCAATTTTTGTCGCTTTTATAATGGTAAATAGATCAAAATAAACTTTTCTTTGCACTTTCTATCATGAATCAGTATTTAACGAGTTATAGCAGTCCTTCAATTTTCATTTTTCAGGGCTGGAACAAACATTTGCTGGGTAGGTTAGTTTATCATATTCAAACAATTGTACTAATCTGGAAATGTTACTACTTCAGCATTCTTTTCTATAAATTTACAGATTCTTCTAAAATAGTTCAATTACGCGAATGATAAGTACACATCAGGGCAGCAATGACGTCACTCGTGGTACCGCAGCCATGACGTCATTTGCGATTAGTGTCCTGTCGTAAACAATTACCATCAATAAATAAGCACTTTATAACTTCATATAATTTTGTTACTTTGTGTATCCAGATATTTTTTGAAATCTTATGATATATATCAAGATTTTCAAATAATGTTCCTAAATATTGAACATCCTCTTCCTTACTTGACCAAGTTAAATGGATCTGGAAAATCATTTCCTTTGACTATTTCCTCAACATATTACCCTTCTTAACACTTTAAATGCAACGTGACCCACCCGTGGTCATTAAGGAGGATTTTCAAAATGCTGCTGAGCAACCAGAAGTAACTGACTCAATGTTCATAAATACCTAATGAAAACTAATTAAAAGCATGATCTACTTAGCATTCCTTACCTTCCTTATTTTTGAATTAGATTTCTAAGAAGAATTCTAATGTAAGTTGGACATTGAACTTCAGTTTAACCCTCTAACATGTTAAGCACAGCAACATTATATGTAGTACTAGTTATCTAATAGTTACATTTTTACTTCTCTTCTACATGAGCATACAGAGCTTAATACTGAATTTTTCCAGTCTGCAGCAAATATGTACTAATTTTTTACATACTGCTAAGTTTTTACATCACCTTTCTTTCAGTAACTCCCATGATCTACCTCATTGATATATCAATGAACTGGCATTAAAAAATTGTTAGTACAAAATTACATCCTTCTTCATGCAACATTTTCACTTTCGGCTTTATTTCTTTAAAATTAACTTGATTCTTTACCAAATCTATTGCTGCTTCTAATTTATTACTTTTTCATGCAAGCAAGCTATTTTTTAACATATACTTAAGGTTCATAAATTTAATTCCTGCACAAAAATTTGATCAGTTTCTGCCTCTTTATTCAATTATTCTAAATATTTAACAAAATCATTGAATTTTCTTTTGCTATCATTAATCAGCTATATTTTTGCACAACTTTTTCAAGAAAAGTTTACTTCTTTGCAATCTCTTTGTGTGCTACTTACTGAGCAGGAATATGTAGCTATGAATACAATACATATAACATTAATCTACTTGCGCTTAACAATTAATTATCAAAAAATTCCCCCTTCCAGATTCATTCTGGAAACATTTCAATCAATTTATATCAAATCGAACTTGAAAGCATGGGCAACAGCAAGGCCTTTGCTACAGCTTGCTAAGTTGCAATACCCATAAATAGACAACAGTATAGAATGCCCGAGTTCTATGCCTACATGCCAATTCGTCACTTTTCTGTCATTACTTCTAGGATTTTTTATTGCATTTCTAGTTAGATTAGAGCTTTGATGTTGTATTCATGTAGCTCCGTCAGCAGTAGTTTGTGGCATAACTAGTGTCCTGGAAGTTTCTGTGAAAAACGAAGATAAAATTCACTTTCTGAACTCTAAATGCGTCTTCTGCATAAGAGCCTTTTACACTTTACTTCAATAAAAGGAACATTTGTTCAGGTTTCACGCTGAAGGAATCAAGGAATAGTAAAATAATGTTGAACTTGATGTAGAATCTAGAGGTTAACAAATTCCATGATTTAGTCAGTGTCCGTAACCAGTTTACTCTGCATAATATTTGGAGCGGATCAATGTTAGCAATCTAAAAATTCCGTAATTTGTCATATGAAAAAAAAAAATTAGTGAGAGCAAATTGTATATTATGCAACACCTTAAGGGGAACATAATAAATAGCTACAGCTATAAGTCGTGCAGTATTCACTAAGCCCTCAGAAAAAAGTTTGTATAATTTTTAAATTGATATTAACAAAATATTTCACAAAGTCATTTAAATGTATTAGTGACTATTTTCCAAAAATGTGAACAAATAAATAAAAAAAAGCGTAATCTGAGCTTAGGAATTAAAAATCAATCGTTTCACTCATTTCTCACCCATCATATGTTGAACCAGCATTGGAATTCATTTTTTATGTACGTTTGCTTATTTGCTTCAGACGTGCGTGTTGTGTTATGGTTTGTAGCGTACGCTTAGCACACAGACGAGCTTTAATTTCACAAATTATTAAATTTGGAATGGGAGAAGCTAATTCGAAAAACACAAACATTTCACAAATTATTTACACTAATTTTGGGTATTAAAACCCTTAAATATATTAAAAATATTACCCGAAAATTATTTCACTGTAATACAGTTTTCTGTCGACGCCCCATATTGGCAACACCGTCTAGACTTTAACTCTGACGGTGTCATTTGAATGAAGTTTCAAGGCGTTGTGGTGTTCGGTACAAGCTCCTGCTGGTGAGACTTGGATCTTCTTCTTTTTGTGAACAGTGTTATTGTTGTGGTAGCCTTTTTGTTATACATTTTCGGTTCAACTAAAATTAGGATTTATATTTTCATTGTGCCTTGTGCCTCAATCGTTTGGAGAAAGCTGCAGGATCGGCCAGCCCATTTTTGTATGTTGCATTCCTTGTCTAGTGGAGTCACCAGCCATTTTGTGGTCCAAGTTTTCTAAAGTCAAGTTGTTATTAAGGCAACTTGTACAAAGTCACCACTTTTAGGTATTTAGCCAACCTTGTAGAATGCAAACCTAATTGTTATGTACAAAAGAGTCTCGAATTGATGACCAGAGAGGTTCTAACTGAGCTCGCTGGTCACTCAACCCTTGCAGTGTCATTGAAACCAATTTTCATAATTACAGGGATTCAATAACTAAGTAACGACATAGACTTCCTGGCATTGATCAGCTGATTGCCAACTTGTGTAGGTTTTTTTAATTATGTACCATAGGGTATTTTGTAAATTTATGTGTGATTTTTCCACTGAATTTAAATTAAATTTTATTTGTAGCCGTATCGTATGCCAAGACACAACCTATAGTTCTCTATTGTGTAATTGTGACTCAGACCTGCTGTGAAGGATTTGTGAGGTTGTGAGTGAGGTCTGGAATTTACACGAGGAACTTCTAAATGTTGTCCCTCACAAAGTGTTGAATTAATTGTCTGTGAGATTGTAAATATAATCTAGAGTGAAAACACTAGATTAGGCACATTCATAACGTTGCTTTATCATAAAAATACTGAGTAAATTAATTTTAGGCTCTAAAACATAATGCCATATTTAATGCATTCCCAATCTTAATTCTCAGTGCCACGTTGTAAATGTTAGTATTAATAATTTTAGGTATTACTCTCACTTAGTTGTATGTGAAATTGCCAACTCAAACATAAATTAGAATTCTCTGTGCCACGTTGTAAATGTTAGTATTAATAATTTTAGGTATTACTCTCACTTAGTTGTATGTGTAATTGCCAACTCACACATAAAGTAGAATTCTCTGTGTCGTGTTAGGTTGTAAACGCCTTACTAGGATACTTACTACTACTAGTTTTATTTCTGTGTAATATAGTAATTAAACCTGCAGTTACCCAACTGAAAGCCGGGTTGTGATGCCTGGTAGATTTCAGACTTAGATATTATAGGGCGTTTAAGATTTTGGCATTCTAGCTGTGTAAATTATTTAAAACCAAATTAGGTTTAGCTCGCTTAAGTACAGCTGCCCAACTGACAACCAGTTGGGAAGTAAATTAATTAACCACAGCTTTATGCTAAGTAGACCAAGGTTACCAGCTGTTTAGCTGATTTGTAAAAAAGATTCTACCACCTAAACCTTGGTCATAGCTCACTGCTAGTGATTTTTAAAGGTTCCTAGGATATTGTTCAGTCGGTCTCCAAACACCTATGTCAAGGTACTAATACATCTCAGACCTGCGCTCGGGCGCCAGAGGTGCAGACTGATTTTTATGTTGGAGACTAACTTGTTTAGGGTTCTTCTTGTTAAGTACGTGGAAGTGACGGTCTTGCATGTGAATAAGAACGCGCTCCCCTAACCTGTGTCATTTAGTCCAGTCTACTGTTCCCGCACAGGAGACCTACGAGACACACACACAACAAAACTTCCTGCCATCTCTCAGCCACCCCCACAAGGCTCAAATCTTTAGCCACTGATGAGAGGCGCAAGCAAGGTAGTCTAAAATACTCAGAAACACTCTGAAACAATCCTTGACCACACGGTCTTCCAAAAAAACTCTGCACCCCGCTCAGAGAACTGCCTCCTCGTATTTACAATTCAACCATCTGCTTCACATTTACTAAGCAATTGGTACATACAAACACCACGCTGTTACCCTTTATCCCTGCACCTGGCCATCACATAACTCACACCTACCACCACATCTCGGTCGGAGCTCTACGCCAGGAACGAACCCATGGATTCCTCGTCAGCAAGAAACAAGGACCAGCACCAGCCCAGCGATCTTCAATAAACACATTAAAGGCGAGCCGTTTCTGCCCTTCATTTGCCTTCGGTTGACGATCGGTTGTTTATATTTAGTTGATCATAAGTAGCTACGATAAAGCTACTCGAGCCTCATTCCTTCTGAAGTACGGCCATCTTTTATCGAGCATTCTATGTCGCCCTAATCCAAGTTTTAGCCTTTAATTGATGCTTTCCAAAGCATCTGGTGACCTTTGCCCAGCTTACGAATACCTTACAATTTCATCACTTCAATAAGATCCATTACGGAAAAATTCATTAAATCCGTTGCGGGTCAAAACTTCACAGGTTTTAAGGAATTACCCATGGAAAACATTTCCTCATTTCTTAGGACAATGTTTTAAAAGATTGAATTTTTACTGGGTCTATCAGTAATGTAATTAATCCCTGACACGGCTGCTGTCTATCTGACAAAGAAAGTTCTAAGCACTATAACAGGTGAGAGAAACAAATGAGTGAATACGATTTTATTAATAAAAATACATTCGGGGAAACCTAATTTGGCTAACTGAGGATAAAAGTAATCTTGTATACCCCTGTGGTGGTTTCAAAAAGCCGTGCGCAAACACCATCACACAAGCTTAGAAGCGTTAAGGGGTGTTTACACTAGGGGACATTTTGGCCGTGAGGCGCGACTCGTGCGTGCGAGGCTCACCACTGAGGCTCATATTTGTGTGTGTGAGTACGAAGCTCCCTATTCGCTCTTATCAAATTCGTGAGGCGCGCCGCACGAGAGCCCCGCAACTGTAGACCGGTCAGTGTGCAGATGGCAGTCATCAAGTGAGGTAACGCTTCTCGCTCATCCGTTATGGCTGACGCAACACTGAAGCGAGAAACTACATTGCTTCTCATTGAAATGTACTAATCCCGTCAATACTTTTGGCAGACTAAAAGCTGCGAATAGAAGGAGGCTGCTTTCCATTATATTTTAATGAAAATGAACGAATATAGAAACATTTCGCTCATGCAAATAAAAAACAGATTAGGTAGCTTACGATGCAGCAACCATATTCACACAAGGTTGTCGACTGCAATCCATATTTCAAAGCAGCTGGCCACACACTGACTGGTTTTGAGCTGCGAGCAGCGCGCGCTCCGTGGCTCACTCAATGTCTTGTTTAAACGCTCATGGCTCATGTGAAGCGCCACACGAGGCGTCTACACGTGAGCCTGGGACAAAATGTAGACCAGTGTAAACAGGGCTTTACCTCGCGCAGCCCGAACATGCCTCAAAACACCCCTACTGGCCGACCAATCAGAGCGCAAGTTAGGCGCGGAGATGCACTACCAAGCTCTATAAACTGCCCGCTTCGAGCAACCAGGTGACATCTCCAGACACCCACATACGTTTAGCTCAGCATGGACAGAGCAAACACGCCACCGCACCTCGATCAATCAGAGAACTAGTTTGGCGCGGTGAGGCTGCACCAAGCACTTTGTTAGGAGCTACGAGGCAAGCGCAGTTCAATTCACTCTCAGCGGCACTGATATTCACTACAAGTCTCGATGCTCCACAAGCAGTACCCTCGCTGCCTCCATCTTTGCCTCGACCGCCAGCTGTTCCACCACGCCACGTCCTCGACCCGAGTTCAAGCCGGCCATCGTAGTTCGCAGTTCAAACAGCGAGGGGTTACAATCAGCATCACCTTCCAAACTAGTTTGTAAAGAGCACACGGATGATCGATGAAAAGCAAAGTCCAACCAGTTGTCATTCATCGTTTACACTTGGTTGCACTGCAAACTAAGTTTGGCACGGAATAAAACATGATGAAAAATTATGAAGCAGAGCGTCGGACGAGTGCGAGCTCTGCTGCCGGTCGGAGTCTGAACTTCTGAAGTGCAACGCCATGGGTGCTCTGGTGTGAGCCGTCTCAGTATTTTTATTCTTAATATGATTTAAGAAGCAGGGAAATAGTCAGCGCCTCAAATTTAAGGTTAAAAATTTAATTTAGAAGATTTAAGAAGGTTATTTTTGTCATTGAGTTTAAACGACGGAAACTACATTAGTCTTAAAATTAACTTTGGTAAGTTTTCATAACTATCTCTAATGGTTTGTCTATCAATCTAGTACCTTCATTTTAAGATTTGTTTAAAATCTAATCTATCACAATTCATTTGATGTATTAACTTTCTTTCGAAATAAACAGCTTTTCTTTCGTTTTCTTTCTTGGTTACTGAGGTTTACTGGTTAAGAGCGCCCGCCTTTCACCTGAAGAGTATGCGGTTCGATTCCCGCCAATGAGTGCTTGGTAGTTCTTCGCTTTGTGCTCGCAGTAGTACAGTGGTTAAGGAAACGGCCTTGCATGTTGGAGGCGAGGGTTCGTATCCCGGCACTGGCGCGGCGATTTTCCCCGTTGGGTATAAGGGAGAGCTCAAGCACAATACCCCACTCAACCCAGGTGTCGGAAATGGGTACCGGCTTCACGGGGAAACCGTCATGGTATCCAATATATAATGTTAATTATAAGACATTTGAAAAACCAATGCTCAAGATCATATGTATCAGGCTTGATTGGAAATAAAGCATCCTAAGATGCCGATGTTTGGAATATGAAAAAAACTTAGCCACCATTGCCAAGTCGGTCCAGGTCCTGGAAACGGGTAACGGCCAGAACGAGGTAACTGTCATTGTAGTTACTTATAAATATTTGAAAAATTAATACACTAGTTAAATGAATGCACTTGATTGGAATGAAAAGTATTTTCTTACTCAATCATAATGAAAAAAAGTAACAAGATATTTATTTTATTTCAATCAAGTTGTATATGCAGGGATATCAGAAATTTTCTCACGATACTAGGATTATAAAACTATGATATTCAGAAATTAGCATCAAGTTGAACGTTATTAGTACAAGAATAGAAGCATAAGGTTGATGGGTACACAGCAGGTGGCATTTGTTTTTTAGCATATATATGGATGTACATTCATCCATTTACAAACAGCAGTTTCTGCGAAATTTCTAATTTAGGGACTTGCATTTGTCCTATAAATACCGTATTTTTCCTATTTTCTCCCTATGTTACTGTCAAGCATTTAATGAAAAATCTCATAAATTTGTTGTGTGAGTTAAAGCATGTTCATTTAGTCAGCCAACTCACTTTTATTTATTTTTTCTTCGCTCGCTGGAAATTTTATTTTTTAAATATCTGCCGCAACAAGCAAATCTAAAATTATTCCCTGATGTCAAAAAATTCAAAACTTAAATGTCAATGTACGTGTAAACTGTCATAAGTATTTCCGATTACGTCTGTTTAGTGTTACGATTGCGTTTGTTGCTACGGCTACTTTTGGGTCACGGCTACTTCTGCTGCTATCGGGTCACGGCTACATCTGCTGCTACGGCTACTATCGGGTCACGGCTACATCTGCTGCTACGGCTACTATCGGGTCTCGGCTACACCTGCTGTTACGGCGGCTATGGTGTTACGGTAACACCTGCCGCTCCTAAATCATACGTTTCAAAACGTAGATCTTCGTGGAGCCAGCCAGCTTGCGCGATGAGCTAATCCATTCGGTCTGCGCTGTGAGGGGGTCTCGCGGCACGCGGGAACCTCTTCGGGACTCCTCGTGGGACGACTCTCGACAGAGGTTGGTTGGAGAGGTAGTGGGTGCTGCTAGCGGTGAATATTCGTTGGGAGGCCTTACGAGCGATTGTAATTGTTCTACAAATGATGTGAGAAGCCATAAAAAATTCATAAGACATCTTATATTATTTTGAATTGGTATTTTTTACGTTCTCGGGTCAAGTTAGACTCGTCAGTTCAGTTTAAATCTTTTCTAATGTATTTGTAACTTTATAATTTATCGATTGCGTAAAGTGCGTGAAACTAAAATATTTTAGTTAAGTCATCCATTCTCGTGAATGTAATTTAACTATATCCATATATTGCGTAAGTCAAGCTTTGATACTTCACGGTTATAATGCGTGACTCCATCTGTGACAGGTTGCCGTTTAAGTAACTTCGGGATGCTGGGAAGGGGATAGCTCTCCGTTCTCCACCTAATGAGAGCGGAACCCTCCGACCGCCTGGGGTGACAGCTCGGGAATCAGATAAGTTTAACTCTTCATATAATAAACTGTTCATGTGAAGTGTTATCATTGGCCCATCCTGAATTATTTTCAAGAGCACCGTCACTGAAATTACGTCTTTTCTAATTGCAGTCACTTAAATTATCAATTCTAGGTTCACTTCCCTTTTCTTGTCTGCTCCGTTTATCAAAATATCTTCCTAAATTTTAATATGTCAGACATGCATTGACATTGTGAGCAGGGACTGTAAGAGTAGTTTGTAACTTTTTATTTTCTTATTGTTTGACAACTTGATTTTTTAGTAGATTAACTGAGTGAAGGCTTCTTCTGCCTGTAAAATTTGTACTGAGATAGAAGGCTGTGTTTCGAGAATGTTAAGGAATAGGACTGGTCGTAGGAAGGGAGGTGCGAGTGGGATGGATGACGAGATTCAGTGCTCGACTTGT
>JACJUY010013067.1:0-17092 GCA_014220935.1 Platorchestia sp. MABIK | reverse complement strand
CAGTGCTCGTATCTATTGGCCTCCATAAAGATGTATAGAACAACATCACCTCGCGCCAATGTGTGCAATGAAATGAACAATGATATGACCTGCCGCCAATGTGTGTGCAAGCTCGTATTTATTGGTCTCTAAAAAGAAATATAGAACAACGTCAACTCGCGCCAACGTGTGCATTGAAGTGAACTACAATATATCCTGCCACCAATGTGTGCGGTGAAATGAACTACAATATAACCTGCCGCCAATGTGTGCAGTGAAGTGAACTACAATATAACCTGCCGCCAATGTGTGCAGTGAAATGAACTACAATATAACCTGCCACCAATGTGTGCGCAATCTCAGCCTTACTATCAAATAAGTCGCAAGCGTACACTGGAGCTTGCTTGGGGTTTCGCACGTCGTGAACAGTGAGTGATTCAGCTACAATCCTACTCTAATCGAAATAAAACTTTGTTATTGTTCGATTTGCGACATAAATCTCCCTTATCATTATCTTATCTAAAGATTACAAGTCACCATAAAAACCTTTGGGATCAGGATCGTAAATAAATTTTTTGAGGCTTAATCTGCCGCGAATAGTTATTCTGATGTGGTAGTGAAAAAATGGCAAAGCCCGCTCTTTCTCACCAGTTGAAGATTAAACTTTTAAAATAACTAACTGACTTACCTGTCTATGAGCGCACCTCTCTGCGTATAGCAATACCGGTGTCTGCATGACTAATAAGTTGTGGTTACCAGTTATGCTTTAAGCATATTTTACCCTAAAGTTATAAAGTTAACGCGTGTGCAAGTTCTTTTCACGCCTTCACGATGCACAAAACGAGTACAGAGCATGAGTTGCTGCATGTTATACTTCTCCTACGAATTCCAGGTCAAACGTTTTCGGTATGGAACCAATTCAGTCCCTGACATGAAAGAATTCGATGCCCAATGTTTCTCCACCATTTCTGTGAAACTCACTATGCTTTGAACATGTTGTAGCGAAAAGTTATAAACTTAACTCGTGCGCGATTCTAGTCCGCTTCAGTTAAACTCACAATCTTTCTAATATATAATAGCGAAAAGTTATAAGCTTGACACGTGCACAAGTTCGTTTCCCATCTTCATGATGAACAAAACGAGGACACTTACCAGTTACACAAGGACACTGTATGTTATATTTCTTTCGCTAATTCCACATCAAACGTTTTCCATAAGACAGCAATTGTGTTATTTTGTTTTTCTTCGTCCATTGTTTATGTAAATTTTTGTTTGTTCTTCTTGTTTTTATTTAGGTTGATAAAAGGGAATTTTTTGAACGAAACGTTCCAAAAATATTTGTACTTATTGACGTTTCTAAATAAATAATGATCTCATATAAGACGTGTATCTTGACACTTTTATTTAAAACAGCAATTCAGTCTCTGGCAAGCATGAGAGAAATCGACACCCACCGTTTCTTGTCCGTCCCTGACGACGATGGCCGGGGAGTGGTTGAGCACATCGTCTTCCTTGTGGCGCTTGTAATCTTCGTAACCCTGCTTGATGCCCGTCACCGTCACCACGAAGAGCAGCGGCAGGATACTCGTCCATGCAGGTATCGGAGAATCTATATTCAGCTGACGAAGAAAGGATTAAGATATTGAAAAACGATTTCATTGATCGTTCAACTATAATACTCGCTTTGAAATTGAAATAATCCTCCTCTTCTTATCCGAAGCGTGATGGAGTGTAGTGCAAGCTCTATTAGTAGAAGAACTTCCCTTCAAATTTTTTCAACCTGCCTTCTTCGTTTATTACAATACCCGTATGAGGTACTTGTCCTACTGAAGGTACTGGCTTCGAGAATTTTTTTCAGTCAATTTCGAGCAGAACGGAACAATTGGCTATCTGAAATCTAATATATTCTTATCTAATTTGTCTTAAATTTTGTCTAATTTGTCTTAAATTTTGTCTAATTTGTCTCATTTGTCTTAAATCTTATGTAATTTGTCAAGAACTTTTTAACCCCAACATCTCTCGTGCGGGTGCCCGCAACTCGTGGAGTTTTAACATCAAATTGAACATGACGCTAGGAAGACAATTGTTTCACTATAAAGATAATGCGCTATTCGATCAAAATTACTTTTTCGCAGAGTTGGGCAAATTCTGAGTACACTGATAAAAAAGTTATAGACATCTGGCATGGTGTTAATTTTTTTTAAGGTGATTTTTAAGCTTATTTCAAATCTGGAAATCGCTTTACTCCGTCCCGTTAATTTTCAAAAATGTTCACAAAGTCAATTTTCAAGCAAGACCGTTCATCACATACTTTTCACTTTTACGTTTTTAGTAACTTTTCATACAACACCATGCAGTGTTATCGTCGTCTGGGAAAATAGTTATACATAAGGTAATGTATAAAAACATTTGAGATATAGCATGGCTATAACTTATAAGTTCTTTATTTTGTGTTTCAGTTTAGGGCAAAATCATGGCGTCCATAAGTTGCATAAATTCACCAAATCTGTTTTCCTATGTGTGCGGCTATCGATCTTACACTCAACTCACATCGGAAGACTTTAGTACCATTTCTGAAGGAAGCGTGTGAACTATACCATGATTCAAAGGTGGATACAGGTAAATACTATGCCCTACAATTCATGTTCTACATGCGCATGAAACTTGCGCAGTTTGATGAGGAAAGCGAAGAAGAAAAACCATTCGGAGTTATCATGATAAGGCGTCAAGTAACAACACAATAGAGTGTTATTTTTGTTTGACAAAAGTCACTGCCCTCTGTCACAGAACTCGCGCCTCTGTTTAGAACGAATCCAGACGTGCCCGCAGTTTTTAAACAAATTTTTAACAAATTCCACATGATACTGAAAGTTTTCCAACACCAATAGCTCTTACGAGTATGCAGTGCATACAGTTGAGGAAGAAACGCAAGAAGAAAGTTCTCTTTCATCTTCTAGCAGCGTCTCCGACCCTGACTACCAAACTGGAGAAAGTTTTCGTGTAATGAATATTGCGAATTTTTTTGACCCCGTACGGGACCTGGCTCTAACAAAAGGTTGAGCTGAATTGCTCGGTTCACACCTTGAAGTATTTAATTCGCTTGCCACGGGTACAACTACTTCACATTTTCATCACAGATATAAGGAACTTGTGAAATTCTTTGCAGTGATTGACACTATTTGTTTTAATTCGGATGTTAAAGGTCTTACGTCAAGTCTAAGGGAGAACTTAACATTGAAGCATGGCGATTGTTCATTGACTCATGTAAAATTAGTTTAAAAGCAATTTTATAACACAATGGAAACGAATATGCATCAGTCCCTTTTGAATAATCTATGCACCCTAAAGAAACATAAGAAACTGTGTCACTACTTCTTAAATCAAGACGCTATCACGAGTATAAATGGTGCATCTGCGGGGATTTGAAAGTTATCACCAATCTCATGGGAATGCAGACAGGGTTCACCAAGTGCTCTTGTTTTATCTGCGAGGAGGACAGTAGAAATAGGAAGGAAAACAACATGAAGAAGAGTTGGCCAACTATGAATATTTTTTGATCGACCGCGATAAATTTCTCATGCCACCGCTAGGGCTCTTGAAGAATTTCGTGCAGGCACTAAATATAAAATCAAATATGTTTCCGTAAGTGTGCAACATGATTCCAGAGTTGAGTCCTGCGGAGGTGAAAGAACGTGTGTACATAAGTCTACATATAAGGAACGTAATTGCTGACACACGCTTCCAATACTTACTGAATGAGAAGGAAATGCATGGGTGGCATTCAAATCAATCGAAGCCAATTTCCTTGGATATTATAGATCTACTGACCAGGTTAATGTTGTGAAAAACGGCTTCAGTATGTACAAGCAATTGACTGCCAGCATGTCCCTTAAAATACATCTCCTCGACTCGCATCTATACTTCTTCCGCGAACACCTACATGGGTTCAATCAGTGACGAACACGGTGAACGTTTTCACCAGAACATCTCGGTGATGGAGACACGATGTCAAGGTCGATAGAGTGCAGCAATGTTGGCTGACTACTGCTGGACGCTCCAGCGTGACATGCTAAAACTCACCTCATACTCAGGCCTACGGCCGAAAAATTCAAACAAAACATCTTAGATTGACAAAGAATTTTAAGAATGTATGAATTTTATTTATGTATAATGTTACACTAGATATTTTTGTATACTACATTTGCATTTTACCTCATTTATTAAGAATGCTATTTTTGTTATTACTCATGTAGTAATAAATTATTTACCTCATTTATTAATACCATTTTCATTATTACTCACGTAGCAGTAAGTTGGTCTAGTGAACTATAAGTGGTTGAAGGCGCATTTCTAATTAAATAAAAATGCTTTTCATTTCCTAAATCAGCATTTTTCACTCGTCTAAGCACACGTGTTGGATACCAAGATATTTACGCGTTTTAAATCTGTTTATTAGCGTTATTGGATAGTTGAGCGGCCTGACATGGCCATCTCAGATAAATTAATGTCATTTCAAAGAATATTAGCGAAAAAAATTATTACTAATTATCAAAAATGTTACCTCGTTCAGTGTGAAAATAAATTTTTATTGCATGTGGTACTTACTCGCTACGAATAAGTGTGAATTCCACTGGACATTGTTCAAGCTTGAGAATTATATCTAAATGATATCAGTTCAATCCTGGACCCTTTTGAGCACATTTTTCATGCCCTACGACGTTAATATGGTAATCTACATATGCCTAACTTTATTTGCCTATCAAAATTTTACTACACAGGCATCCTGAAGCATGGTCATCTATTCAAAGGTGCGTCGTGAACATACTACAGCGCACAACTCACGATTGAGTTTTTATTTTATGTTCAGCTTTCCGTAAAGCTCATGGTTTCTTTAATTGAAGAGCAAATATGCAGAGTGGCCTAACCCACAAAACACAGAATTTTAGGGCACTCAAGCTAGAGGCGTGGTGTTCATCGCAGGGTTGCCAAACTGGCTTTTCCTAGCCAAGTTACTAACTAGAAACTAATTAGGAACTGGGACACTCTGCCTGAAGGACATTTTCGCCATTATGAGGAGAAATTATCATTTAATCCGCCCTGCCAGTTCTGACCTCTGATTTGTGGGTAAGGCCACTTTGCATTTTTGCCCTCCAATTAATCTGACATCGTGCCAACAGTGAGTGTGAACTCATCCCACAGCGAGGAAATAATGAGCGAGATGACAATGCTTCAGAGAATAGAAGACTGAAAATAGAGCACTTAAAGAAATTGAACGACTACACTCAAGGTCGTTTTTAAAAAGGATAGCTGGGAATGTCAAGATTCAACAGAATCTTACAACTTCATGATTTTTGCAGTTTTGCAAAAAAAATTTTGAGCTAAAATCTTGCACAGCGGAACAAAGGAAAGTAAAGACTCGAAAAACTTTTCTATATCATGATTTTTGTTGTTGTTTGGCAATAAAACTCTGAGCTAAAATCTTGTACATCAGAACCGAAGAGAGATACTCACATGCACTATGGCGACGATCAAGAAATAGAAGTTGCCGAGGCGTCGGAACTGCTCGAACAAATTCCTGGGCAGGAACGTCAGCAACGTGTACTGGAAATAATAAAAAGAAAATTGGTTAACCATCATTATCTTAACCGAAAATATTGCATGGCTAATATTGCACGCAAGTATTTTTTACTCGAAAACGTAATAAGGAACAGGAAATTGGTTAACCATCATTAATTATTTGACGCGTAGATATTATATGGGAAATGTTGCATGAAACCATTTTTCATGTCACTCAAAAACGAAATAAGAAACAGAAAATTGATAAACCATCATTATCGTACGCGCAAATATTACATGGGTAATATTTTATGCAAGTATTTTTTGTGTTACTCAGGGCCGTGAAAATTTGTTGTCAATATCTGCTGGGCTTCTCACTGAATACTAAATTCTTCACAACACGGTTCAATTTCACTGTTCAACTCAAGTGACATTTACTTTGTAAAAATTTTTCCATTTCTCAAGCAGCTACTCGTACATTTTCCAAAATTTTTAACCGTGCAAGGGAAAATCATTTAATTTTTTTCAGCGTTAGATGAATCATTTATTGTTGGCTGATACCACTATGATGATCCACAAGCTATGACCTACGCAGTAGGTCTACACGTGGGTCTCCTAAAGTCAATTCATAGGGTTATACACGTGGGAGGTTATACGATCAACACACGATGAATTCCACACTCTGAGAAATATCCTATTTTCGAACCCTTACTGCACAGGAAACACAAACGTCAGAAATTTACTGCAAGAAATTACTGCATGGGAAGCACAAACGTCAGAAGTTTTCAGCATTAAATTACTGCATGGGAAACACAAACGTCAGAAATTTACTGCATGAAATTACTGCATGGGAAACACAAACGTCAAAAATTTACTGCATGAAATTACTGCATGGGAAACACAAACGTCAGAAATTTACTGCATGAAATTACTGCAGAAATTACTGCATGGAAACACAAACATCAGAAATGAATTCCACACTCTAAGAAATATCCCATTTTCGAACACTTACTGCATGGGAAACACAAACGCCAGAAATTTAACACTCACTCTGATGAATGTGAACTAGATCATTCTAGCATATTGCCACAGCCCTAATAATCACATACGTACATGAGACTGTATATGATTTAAAACAAATCCCATACATGCGTATGTCTGTATGTGGTTATTAGGGTTACAACAACATGCTTAAAGCATTGTTGTCACAGCTCTAAATTTAGTTCTAATGATATTACCATGATGACCCTCGTACTTCGATGTCCCACCTTGGATGTGACGATGATGTTGGACGCAAAATCCTGCTCCTCGGAGTGCTGCTCGTACAAAGGAAGCTGCTCGTAGATTTCACTGGATCCGAACGCCACAGTTCGCTGCGTGGCAGGCTCTTTCTGTGCACACAAACACAATTGCGTTAGTCTGTATGTGAGGGCTGGACTGAATGAATTCACTTCGAATGATGAAATTAGTCGTCGTCTTGCAGAAGACCTTCAAGTTATGATTTCCTCCGAAACCCTTTGACTTGAAATGGAAATTGTATCGAGATGCCCTGGACCTTTTTTTAAATTTGTTATTGTACATAAGTTTGAGAAGCTAAGGACGTGTGTGCGCTCTGTAAGATTAAGCACTCCGAGGGAGAGGAAAATATAAAACTTAGATAATAAACTTCCTCAAATAATAAAAGGTCCTTAGATAATAAATGGTAGACCTTAGACCAGCATTCCTTTTTTTGAATTAGAGTAGCTTTGTTTCATTAAATTGAGTGGCCATCGCTGGCGGTTCACTGTTGCCTTTTTTTCAGCGCGTATTAATTTCTACTTCATTTTATATTTTATTTCATAAACATTTCTAAACCTTGTGCACTGATTCTCCGCTCCCCTAATTTCATAATAAATAATGCCTTCCTCCTCCGTCTCATGGGAACACCTTTGTTGTGGTTAGAGAAGCTGAAACGTACATCATAATATCTAATCTAATTTGTGTGAGTTAACACTAAAATTTGGATTCACTCTTACAAGTATGTGACGCGGAACAAGCTTTACTGGGAAGAACACTGTGGTGAAGACGGTCAAATTCAGTTCGAGGGACCTCTCAAAAACTTCGTCAGACGCAACAAACAACTACCACAACTCCATCTAAAACTGAATTCCCGAAAGCTATACGCACTAAATTTCGGGCTAAACATCAGATGCGAACGGCATTCATGTAGTGCGTGAAATAATTTATTCAACCTCTTCTGTTAAAGGCATCCTAACTTAAAACAATTTAAACAATTCATTTTCCACGAGCAATATAGAAGTAGATTGTTTCTTAAGTCTAGTACAACGGACAAATTAGACCATTTGACAAAACTAGACGCAAAAGCGAACGGGATTCATGTTGTGCGTGATACGAGGAATTCAACCTCTTCTGTTGAAAGAATCCTAACTTTAAACAATTTAAGCAATTTATACAATTCATTTTTCTCGAGCGATGTAGAAATAGATTGTTTCTTAAGCCTAATACAACGGTCAAATTTGACCATTTGACAACTTGGCTCGATACAGCCGAGCACAACAACATAGTAGGTTTCAACATGGGCAAAGCGCTTGCCGAAATCGGGTTGGCAGCCAAATCCCAATGGGGCCAGCGAATGCTCGTAAAAGACCTTAATTAGACACAAAAGAACAGAGATTTAATCGAAATATTGACAGCCATTAAACCGACTCGCGCTCCGATCTCATAAGCGTCCGAAAAATCTACTGAGCAAATCCATCAATAGTACGCGTCATCGCTGAATCATTTTTGCTGTGGCTGCCTTGATTGAACTAGGAATGTGATAATAATAATTATAAGAACAATTATAATTGTTTCTGTGTCCCAAACAGGGGCGAGCCTTGAGTTGAACTAAGAATTTGTTAACAATACTAATGAAATGAACATTAATCATTGTTTCTGCAGCATTAACAGGTGTGAGCCTAAAGTTGAACTAAGAATATGTTAACAAAACTAATAACATTGATCATTATTTCTGTGTCCCAAACAGGGGCGAGCCTTGAGTTAAACTAAGAATATGTTAACGAAACTAATAAAAAGAACATTAATCATTGTTTCTGTAGCCCAAACAGGTGAGAGCCTAGAGTAGAGAATTATTTGTTATGTCCAGGCGATTGTACGAGGTCACCTTTCTGGCCAACAGCCAGTAAAGTTTGGGCCTTTGGCACGAATGTGTGAAGACATGCGTACAAAAAAGCAAATACATGACAGCTCCAAAATAAAGGATCTTTTAAATGAAGAAGCAAATGTGAAGTGTTATAGAACGAATCAAAGAGCACGTAAATGTAGGAGTTCGTGTATGAAAAGGCCCCGTGAATGTAGGAGTATGTGTATGAAAAGGTCCCTTGAATGTAGGAGTATGTGTATGAAAAGGCCCCGTGAATGTAGGAGTACATCTATGACGAGGCACGTGAATGTAGGAGTACATCTATGACGAGGCACGTGAATGTAGGCGTACGTGTATGAAAAGGCCCCGTGAATGTAGGAGTACGTGTATGAAAAGGCCCCGTGAATGTAGGAGTATGTGTATGAAAAGGCCCGTGAATGAATTAGGACATAAATAGCAGGGCATTGAATTGACGCTGCACACACACAAGACACAGCCCATACAAAAAGAATACGTAAATAAAACAGCACATTACACGACACAACACACACACACACACGACACAGCCCATACAAAAAGCATGTAAATAAAACAGAACACACATATGTGGAAGCCATTCAATTTTTTATTGCGCCTGGACGTCGTCACTCGAAGATCTGTTTACTCAAGGCGCGCAAATAAGAACTGAAATTTGCGGTTGTTGCGCGCAGCAGCAGCGAGAATTCTGATGCCTTGAGGAAACGGAAGCAAAAATTCAATTCCAAATGCACTGGAGTGCTGAGTCTGTGTGTCCCTGGGAAGGAGGTACCGAATTGATGCCTCTTACAGTATTTACCTACATCGCAAGATGGAAATGAGAATGGAACTTTTTCCCAAAAATGCGGAGGAAATTTGGTTTCCTGAGAGAATGCGAGTAAGAATTATGCTGTGAGTTTTTTTGGGAGTTGTGAATAAAATTCTAGACGAAAAATTTTGGCTCTATGCTTCAAGGTTCCTAGATATACTGATGAAACAGAATTTATATATTCTTGGAGGACTGGAATTTGGTATGCTGGAAATATCGGAAGAAAAAAAACTAAAGTTGTTTCAAAATGCAGGAACCAGGATTTATGTCTTCTAGAATGATTGGAAATTGAGTCATGCTTTCTGTCGACAGTGGAAACAAAAATTGAGTCTAACTATATTGTGTGTAAATCTGAGAGCGAAGTTTTAATTGTTCATCTAGGCAGCTTCGTCGTGATGAGAAACGGAAGCCTTCAATGGCAGGTCGGAGATAAGATTAATTATAAGGTGATTCAAACCCTCCCAATACGAACGATGTTCTCTAGAGAGGATGGAGGAAGGCGGAAAACACCACTTAATATTGGAACAACGAGAACAGAAAATTTGTGCTCAAGATGTGTTCCTTAACCGTGCCCACATAGGAACATCAAGATTCGAAGAAGTTTATGCAACAAGATGAAATTGAGGACGCAAGTGAAAGAAACTGAAAAAACGATAGCACTGAAGAGAATGAAATGATGCATCACGTAACAAAATATCTGTTTCAATTAACGCAGAGAAGGCTCGCCAAACCTTCAGTTAGGGACTTATATCTTCCCCCAAGCAGCGCTTACTCTCTCTATACCATAGTTGTGTCCCCTTGGGGAGGATGGAGGGTTTTTGAACACAGGAACTTTGAAAATAAACGGTAAAGTATCGCCAGAAACAGGAACTTTGAAAATAAACGGTAAAGTATCGCAAGAAACAGGAACTTTGAAAATAAACGGTAAAGTATCGCAAGAAACAGGAACTTTGAAAATAAACGGTAAAGTATCGCAATAAACAGGAACTTTGAAAATAAACGGTAAAGTTTCGCCAGAAACAGGAACTTTGAAAATAAACGGTAAAGGATCGCAAGAATGAAGTTTTTCGCTCAGTAAAATACATTTGGCCTTGTCCGAGCAAGGGCGACTTTATGCTCAGTCCGCATTTTGAGGTTAAATCTTTGAGATCAATTAGAGGAGTTTGTTAAACGAGAGATCTCATTTCGAAGTCAAGTGAGAATTTGCTTATAAGTTTAGTGTTTTGATGCGAGTTTTAACTCCGATTAATCAGAAAAAACTGGAAAAATTATTTGAATGCCTCAGTTGAGTTAGTGAAGATAAATGAAGAAAATGCTTTATACAACATGCGGGCTACACTTGTTGGAAATCAGTGACAATTTAGAGCCAACTGATTTTAGTAGCATCAAAAATTAGATCCACAAATGCTGCAGGTTAGAACGAGGTTTTGCATTTTTCCATAACATATCTCGCTAATGACCAAATTACTCTCAAATACTGTTTTTGCCTTCATGTGTACGCACAGATCCACAGGGCTCAAGATATTTTCCATCGGTATTTTAAGAGATCAAAGTTAAGAATTTGCTCTGTAAAACAAACAAATTGTCATTCCAACAACAACTGTTCCAACAACTGTTCCAACAACTGTTCCAACAACTGTTCCAACAACTGTTCCAACAACTGTTCCAACAACTGTTCCAACAACTGTTCCAACAACTGTTCCAACAACTGTTCCAACAACTGTTCCAACAATTGCTCCAACAATGATTGTTCCAAATTGTTGCTAGCGTGATACAATGACCTCCAACTCCTGGTGATCTGTTCGGGAGCCGAACTTCAGAAGCTGATCCACGGTCAACTTCTGCTGACTCGACTTTATGCACTGACGAAGACAGACATAGTGAGCGTACCTGATCAAACAGAAGACACAACAGTAACTAGCCCCCGAATTCAAACAGAAATTGAAATTCGTTGCCCCGCAACTATGGTTCAAGCTGAACGTTCGGAAGCAATATTTTTAGAGTTTGTAAATCTGTCCATAACTCGTCTCAGCGCGTAAAGGAAATTAACGAGACGGAAAATATATCATCCGTCATAAATAGATAAGATTTATTATTTACTCAAGCAAAGCAATAGGAAAATCATCTTGCCCGTATCGTAATCTAAATGTTATCGTAAATTCCATTCACATAACTACGTCTTCATATATTCAACGTCATGCCCCAAAGTACTTTAATGAACCTATAAGAAGTGTAGGTGACGTATTGAAAAATATCAAGAGTAAGTATGAGTCCACGTTAATTTTAAAAGTTCTGGTGCACCCCGAAAAATTGCTGCAAGAAGTACATGAAACACGTCACAAGATCATGGAACGTTTCCTTTTGTGACAAGAGATGGATTTATAAAAAGTAGCTTGGTTGAAATACATGTGTGTGGTAAAAACTTAATAACGAGATACACGTATCACCAAGTTAAAACAATTCCTTTTGTGAAACGAGATGAATTTATACATATCTGTGAGAAAACAATTAATTAGCAATGTACATCAGCTGGGACAACTCAAATCCCTTTCTTTTCAAGAAACCTCACTGAAAATGAAAACAGTGGTTTGCAAAAATAAGTTTGGAGCACGAGGACGATTCTTCAAAAACAATTTTCAAACACTACGCTAACTCTAGAACATGAAAAGAAAAAACTACGGAAATTTTAGAAAATAATAACACTGATAATCACGCAAATTCTTGAAAATGGAACGCCGACAACTACGTCGAATTTAAGTATTCACGCAAACAACAACGCTACATTAGAACATACGACGTAAACAACTACGTCGACTTTCAAAATAAAACGCAAACAACAACGCAAACTCTAGAATATACAACGCAAAAAACAACGCTAACTCTAGAATTTAAAACGCTACCAACTACCTCAACTTAAAATGTGAAACGCCAACAACAACGCTAACTCTGGAATGTGAAGTGCTAACTCAAGAATATAAACATAAAGCGCAAACAACAACGCTAACTCTGGAATATGAAATGCTAACTCTAGAAAATAAACATGAAGCGCAAACAACAACGCTAACTCTAGAAAATTTAAAAACATCAAATTCGGCAGCGGTAAAATATCAGTCCGGAATTTTTGGACCCCGTGACGCGTGTGAGGAGCTCGTAACGCCGCTCCAGGACGCGCTGCCGCCTCACCTAGCGCACAAAATATTTACGTTGAGGGCATCCTTTAATTGTGGTCTGAAGTTTGCACGCGGTCGTTGGTGCATCCGCCGAACACTCGCGCGTGAGTACGAAGTCGGAACACGAAGTCCGCGTAAAGTGGGCGCAATGGGGAAGATGTGGGTGAAAGCTTGGCATAAAATGGATCAATGGGGAAGATGTGGGTGAAAATTTATGGGCAAAAACTTAGCTCAAAGTTCGCATAAAATGGATGCGATGGGGAAGATGTGGGTGAAAACATGGCATAAAATGGATGCGATGGGGAAGATGTGGGTGAAAACATGGCATAAAATGGATGCGATGGGGAAGATGTGGGTGAAAACATGGCATAAAATGGATGCGATGGGGAAGATGTGGGTGAAAACTTGGCATAAAATGGATGCATTGGGGAAGATGGGGGTGAAAACTTGGCATAAAATGGATGCAATGGGGAAGATGTGGGCGAAAACTTGACATAAAATTGATGTAAAGGGGAAGATGTGGGCGAAAACTTGGCATAATATGGATCAATGGGGAAGATGTGGGCGCCAACTTGACTCGAAGTTGGCATAAAATGGATAGAACAGGTACAGAGTGGGTGTAAAAACTATCCTAAGCAAACATATTATGCACAAAAGTGGTCAAACTTGGCACGGGGGTTAAATAAACTATGTAGGTATAATAGACTCAAAGTTGTCTCGAAGTCCGCTGAAAATCTATATTATAATAAGAGCCGCGTCCGTCTGTCTGTCTGTCCGAAGCCAGCCAAAAGTGTGTGATGAGCGTATCTGTGAAACAAGCTCGGCCTCATCAACTCTCGAGAGATTCAATTTTTTATTTCTTACGGCCTTTCTTTCATATCGCCTTCTCAAATTTTCTTTCATATCGCCTTTCTTTCTATCATATCGACTGGTAGATATAATAAACTCGGGGCGAATTCTGCGAGTACCCCCACACCCCAATTAGCATGAAAGAAACAAATGAAGGAACACAAATATCTCTCGTCGATTTAAAGAACACTTAAGATTTTTCACACTTCATTTATAGAACACTGAAAATTTTTCATACTTCGTGAATCATCACTCGAAGTATCAACACTACAGTATAATAAATCACATGAAACGACTCTTCCCACGTATAATTGAGCACATTATTTTCTACCATTTCATGAGAACGATGCCATGCAATGTAATTAAAAACGTTTCAAATCAGAAGCTTTTCCTGTAATAGAAGCCTTCGATCATGACAATAGAATCTATTAAAATAACATTGTATAATGTAATAATACAATAATAACTCCATTATAATAACATTGTATAATATTATAATACAATAAAAATTCCATTATAATAACAGGCATGCATTGTAAGAGCATAGAAGTATCATAAAGGTACGACTCACCTTCTTGCACCTGCTGAACATAATGCCTGCAATTATCGTCTCCAATCATGGACAACAGAGGGACCAATTTATCTCTCGGTGATAGGTCAGTGATGTCGCTCACTCCCACGAGTATTTCCGCATGCAGCCTATAAATTTCTGTTGCGATTAATACGTAACGAAATTGGGCTCACGAAGTCATTTTGGCCGAGCATTTGAAGCCCAGTTCTGTAATAAATATGGTGTTCAGCAAGCGTTGCTAAGAAAGGGACTCAGTGATGTTGTTTTGTACATTTTCAATTGATGATGACTATCGCTCGATTGGCCGCTTAGTAAATGATAGATTTTCTTACGATTCGTCTTCATTTTTCAATGGAAACGCGCATTCAGAGATAGAAGAAGTTTGTGGCCTCAAACATATTCAACAATGAATTACCGACAAATAGAAAAACACACAGAAAAATACCCCCTGCTCATGAATCGTTCTTTTTGCACATTCTCATTCTTTTCATTCTTCTTTTCATGTAAAACTGGAGGTGAAAATGAAGTTTATCAACTACAATTTTGAGCCCAATCAATCAGACTACTATAAAGAACGACGCTAATTTTCTGGTGCTCAGAAGAGATGAATGATGTTCTTGACGGTACTATCGAGATTAGCGTTATCGTTATAGATATTCTATAGACTTGCAATAAGGCGTGGGTTCTTTGATTCATTTGAATCCCAAGTTCATTTAAAGCTCATTCAAATCTATCGCATTTCACGTAGGAAACAAGTTAATTTATAAATCCCTTCTCCATATAAGGAGCGGTACACAAGAGAGAATTTTATGGAGATAACACAAACGTCCTCGTCATTTTTGGACAGCGACGTAGATCTTCAATTTATTGCAATTGTCGATGAAAGACAGTTTGGCCATCTCGTACAGTGTCTGCTCACAATACAAGTAATCACCAGAACTTTTCTCTTGGAAATGTTTGTGACACAGAAAACAATACACGCAGCACATTTGATTTTACGCAAGCCCAATTGATTTTACACAAGCCCAATTGATTTTACATAAGCCCAATTGATTTTACACAAGCCCAATTGATTTTATACAAACCCAATTGATTGAACATCTTTGCTGAAAATGGCAGCTAAAAACCGCTCGTGAGGCCGGAATAAAACCACATTCAACATTGAAATTGTCTAAAAAAGTTTGTATCCCTTCCGATGCAGAAGACATTTTCTTTCGATCAGACCAGATGGCACTTGAACTCTAATTTAGCGCATTTAATTCTATGCAAGAATACCCCATATGCACACCTGAACCGCAAAACGCTAACTGATCTTCAGTTATTTGAGCCTTTGGTTTACCAGCATAGAGTCTGTGATGAAGGCATTGATAAGGGCGATAGTGACCTTATCAGCCTCATAGCGCGGCCGACGGACAGCACGAAAGCGACACTTCACGCTCCGACATCAAAACAAACACAATAAAAATGAACCTTGAGGTCTTGAGCGTAAAGGCCTTTAATTGGTATTGAAATCATTAGAGGTATTGTTTAAACCAAATCAATGGTTGAATACAATGTTGGGGGTAGGATGTAAAAAGTGTTTACTTGGTTAGCTCACCCTGTTTTCAAAAGCTTATAATACGTAGCGTTTTGTTTGCCTTTAGCTTGAACCATTTCGGTCAGTTGAAGTACGAAAGTCACGTGACGCATGTCAAGATGTGCAATTCATGTGATGTAAGTCAAAATATGGAAGTCACGAATGCACATGAAAATATGAAATTCTAGCTACGCAAGTTCAGTGATCAAAGTAAAAATACACAATTTAAGAGAGGCACGTCAAGAATCCTAAGTAACAATACACCAGCCAAAATACACAATTTAAGAGATGCACGTCAAGAATCCTAAGTAATAATACGCAAGCCACAATACACAATTTAAAAGATGCACGTCAAGAATCCTAAGTAATAATACACAAGCCAATATACACAATTTAAAAGATGCACGTCAGGAATCTTAAGTAATAATACACAAGCCAATATACACAATTTAAAAGATGCACGTCTAGAATCCTAAACAAGAATACGCAAGCCAAAATAAGCAAGTTGAAAGATACAAGTCCAGGAAAGCTAGTCCGAGTACGCTAGTCGAGAAACTCGAGTGAAAACACGCGAATGAAAATGCGTGAGTCACGATACCGTAGCCAAGTAACGCAAACCAAAAAACGCTTTTAAACAAACTAAATCGGATACGTAAATAGAGTGACACAAGTCAAAATACGCAAGTCAGGTCACGTAGTTCCAAGTACTTAACTCAAGTGACACTTAACTCAACTCAAGTGGCAGTCAAAACACGAAAATCAAATTACGCGAATCAAAACACTCCACTCAAGATGCGGAAGTCAAGTGACGCAGGTCAAGACACGGATGTGAAGTGATACAAATCAAAATACGCCCATCATGCTACGCAAGTTAAAATGAACTAGTCAAATAACGCAAGCTTAGACATGAAAATCAAAATACCCGAGTACACCAACTCTGTATAATTTTAGGAAGCAAAAATTAAAATTGAAAAGGGAAAATTCAAAAACCAACTGCTGCATTTTTTCTTTAGCGCATAAGTTTTCGATTAAAATCGTTAAATGATTTTACTAACACACAAATACGCGCTGTACAGGACGAAAACAGTAAAATATAACTAGTTTTTTAGATTGATCCGACTAAAGAAGGGCAACTGGAGAACATTGCAAAAGGAAAATTGAACCAAAGAACAGGAGGAAAATGAGAGTTGTATGTACGAGACCAAAGCTTATGAAAACTGCTGTGGAGGGCCTTACTTACAGTGTTCATAGCCCTGTGAGTCGCAACACTCCTTGAATCACACCACTCCTTGAATCCCACCACTCCTTGAATCACACCACTCCTTGAATCACAACACTCCTTGAATCACACCACTCCTTGAATCACAACACTCCTTGAATCACAACACTCCTTGAATCACAACAC
>JACJUY010013065.1:0-11954 GCA_014220935.1 Platorchestia sp. MABIK | reverse complement strand
ATAAAATTCACCCATCAGAAAAAGTAAAAAATTTAGGTATTTGGTTCGATAGACATGTCCTTCAAATCCCACGTTGATAAAACCTGCAACTCAATTCACGGGACTTTAATGTTTTTTAATCGTATTAGAAGTATGCTTGGCGAAGCATCTAGACTATTGGCCATCCAATCCTTGGCCTTATCACGTCAATCCTTGACGTGATCCTTATCAATCCTTGACTATTGCAGCCTGGTATGGGGAGATATACCGAAACATCTCCAAAAAGATCTATAAAAATGTATGAATTTTGCAGCTAAGGCTGTATGCAAAGGTAAATTCAAAAAGAATGATCACGTAACACCTCTCCTGAATAAGCTCGGCTGGGCTCCTATTCGGGAGAGGTTTCTGGCGCACAAAGCCAAATACGTATTCTCCTCTTTATATCTTCCTCATAGCAATGCTGATGTAGTGAAATTCCATTCCCCTACCGTCACCAACCTAAGGCCGAATAGGAGACGTGATGTCTTAATCAAATACCGTTCATCTAACATCGGGCAGAAAGCTCTGTCAGTATCAGGCGCCTTACTGTGGAATAAACTCCCCCAGAGCATCAAAACCCCTCAGACACTTAGAGAATTTAAAACTAAAATAGCTCGCTATCTTGCGTCTACACAATAAGTGTAAGCTGCAGTACGCACCGGAAAAGAAGTCATAAATTTTTAGTGCAAATCATCTTATCTTTTCATTACATCATACAACAATCAAGACACATCTGTATTATGCAAATGGAATTTGATTACTTGTATGCGAATATTAAGTACATGTACGTTCTCACATGTGACGCTCCTATGTGTGTATATGTGTATATATGTGTATGGATATATACATATATGTATGTGTGTGTGCGTGTATATATACATGTAAAACTTATTCCCTCCCTAAAAAGACTCTAATTAATATTGTGTGACAATATGCTGTCCCTTACACTCTTTGAGCATACTTTGGCCACACTCTTTTAAGTTGTTTTGACTTTCCCGCTTTGTCCCAGGAGTGTTGCAAATGTTATGACTGGTATTGTACAACGATCCTTCTCATTTGAATCCAGTGAACTTTTTTGTGCCAATGCTTGTAGCATATGAAATTTAATTTTTGTGTTATTGTAAAATATTTCATTTCATCTTAGCCAGTTTTGACTTTCTCGTTTTGTCCCAGGAGTGTTGCAAACGTTATAGCTGGTATTGTACAACGATCCTTCTCATCTATTTGAATCCGGTGAACTTTTTTGTGAATATGTTCTTTCCGAAGCTCTCCACTTGGCACAGTAGATGATGCGTCCATATGAAAAACTGTCTCAAATCCCGACTACCTACCTCATAGTTCTAGACACAAAATAAATCCAATATGCCCATTTTACTTCTAACATTAATCTTTCACACTCGTATCACTAGTTCCTATGTTCTCATTGCTCATAATTCAATTCGAGTACGCACTAACGAGAGGGTTTTCACATGGACAATGTTTTCACAATGCGTCACATGGATTATGCTTTCCTTAGTCACCTGTATTTTAAATGCATTACCAGAATCCGACTACCGCGACAAATAGGCACTCATTTTTTCGTGCTTTTCTCCGAATCATGTTTTCGACAATTTTCATGTGTATTACGATAACCATGTATGAATAGCAATTAAGGGTCTAAATCATTTGTGTCAACACTTAATTAACATGGGTATTACGATAACCATGTATGAAAAGCAATTAAGGGTCTCTGTGTTAAGGTATTTAAAAGCGACTTTTGCTCTTATTTCAATTTAAATGCGCACAAACGAATACATTTTTCAATTAAGCGTTACGAGGATTGTGTTTTTTCAGTAACTTATATTCAAATGCACTGTCAAAATCAGATTAGGCAGAGCTAGGGAACTCATTTTTGATGTGCTTTTCTGTCAATAATTTTTTGATTCAACATTTTACACGGGTATCCCAATACCAATGTGTTATTATCAATTAAGGATGCTTTTAGGTTAAGGTGCTTCAAAAACCAATGTATCGACGTTTCATGTTTGTACTTTTTTGGAAATAAATGTTTTTTTTATTTATGATTTTTTTACAGGCTTTCGTAGGCCAATGAGAACGAAGGAGCGTCTTGTGGGGACTTTAAGAGGAGTACAGGTAAAATAATTCCCTTCAGAAATCCAGGGTTGTGCCAGAGAAAGCTAAGTGAAAAATACTGACTTGTTCTGACCGAAAAGTTCTCAAAATACTGACATGTTTTCCTTTAGTATTGAGAAAAAAATCCTCCAAGCTCATAATATTTTGCAGCTTATTGTGTATCAGACACTCATTGAGGCCTCCTCCTCACCATACGGCCTCTTTTTCCTCCAATTTTATGAAAAAAATGAAAACTTTATTAATAAATCGCACATGATTATTCCTTCAGCAAGATAATAAAATAAAATACACAGCATAACAAGAAAAATAAAACTACATAACAAGGAAAATAAAGGAAGATTCCTTTAATTGAAGCAATGATAAATTAACAAATCAGAAAAAGCCGAAGAAAAAAGAAATGAATGCGTAATGACACCAATTGGGCAAAATTAAACAAAAATATAACATGCTACACTATCAGTTATAGTTTTTATATGATTAGTTGTACATATTATTAGGTATATACTATACTTTTTGAAATCAAACGACAATTCTACCCCTGTAAGATATGACGATCCAAAGGAGGAGCCGAAGAGATACGCTCGCCGTGAGCGTCAAAAAATCCCAAGGAATTTCCCGAGCGCGCCATTCCGCTCTGCGCCGCTCCGCTTCGTTTGTAGTGTGAACAGCCGAGCGTTTCTGCATTCAAACGTGTACAAGCATTGGGCTCCGCACCTACACGTCACCGCCGTCTCGTCTGATTATTAGGCATCTGTCCTTCAGTTCTTTATTATTGTGTGCCTGTGTGTGCAACTGAATCTTTTCAATTACAGGCTTTCGCTTCATAATCATACGTAAAATTACTTAAAGGTTGCCTTGGTGACTGTAAGATAATTTTCGTCGATTGTTCTTTTCTCGGCAGTTTCTGTCGGGTGCCAAATTGTAGGATTACTTCATATGTTATATCAGGCGAGTCCCTGTTCGGGCGCCAATTTGTAAGACGCGTTTAAGCGTAAAGTTGGGCTTTCGGTCAGCAGCATACAAAGGAAGCCGGTTATTTAGGCCGCTAGCAGGGAAGTTTTCTCCTGTAGATAGCAGGTCAATGAAGGATGTAGTTCTCTCGACTTTTATTCTTTTATAGAAGATCCGTTCACAAATTTCAGCAGTTTCCAAAAGCGATCTCCCTAAATTTTGATCGCCCCGAATTTTCAGGATTCGTGACGAATATCTGGTTCGCGAGTATCTTAGATACTCGCGAGCTTAAATTTGTTAAATTGAATATTATTCTTAGGTCTACAAGTGACACACTACAAGAAATTGTAAGGAGCAAGTCGGCTATACGGCGATAGCCTGACAGCGACCACTTAACTTCTCGCTTAAACTAATTAATTTTCGGTTGAGAGCTCAAGCTACTACAGGGGTGTCTGTCACTCCCCTAATTTTGAGCTCCTTCCTTACCTCTTACTATCTTCTTGATTGAAAGTCCAGTAATTTTTACCTGTACCTTTACCTTATCTACTCGTTCGCCTCAAAGTCTCTACACTGGACGAACCATAAAGTTCAGGTGTGCTTATTCTTACGTTTAAAACAAATTGTGTTAATTATGTGAAATACGCGTAATACATAATAACGTGTCATAACGAGTAATGCGCGTCGTTACGGAGTGAATGAAGTTAGAATTATTAGAGATAATTTCCAAGATTGGGGAAATTGTTTCAAAGAAAATGAAGTAAGAATTTATATACGGCTTCATAGGAAGCAAAAATAATCGGATCTCAAAATTTAAAAAGTAGTATGTGCTCCGTGCTGCTGCCTGTGCTAGTTATTTACAATTAGATGGAGAAGGATGCAAGAAAATATATAATGAAATATTTTAAATCTACATAAACACAACAAATTTGCTCCCAAGAGTAAGGAAGAAGGCTCTATTTACTGCGGAATTTCTTACGTTCTTAGGTTTTGCACTTTCTCATGTTCTCTATACGTTATTTTGTTAAGGTTTAAAGGTTTGTGGTGGCATTCGCTGAGCAGGGGAATGGTTATACTTTATGACCTATTGTAGGCTCGTTTACTGGCCTACTAAGTTATGGAGGAATAAACTTCCCTTTACCAAGCGGTTCAATAAATTGATACTAGCCCGTTGTGTGCTCACTTGATTTGTTTCAGGGAACATGAGCAAAACATGATCATAGTCCTTTAACGGTAACAATAGCACTAGTAGGAGCAATAGCAAGTTTCAAAATATTTAGGAATTGCTAGGTGTCTGGAAAGATAAAGAAATAAAGCTAAGTAAATTGGTTATACACAAAATAATTCAATATGCACATGCTTTCTCTATATATGTCTCAGTATGAACAAACAAAATATACCTAGATATGAGCAAGGAAGAAAGTTAAGCAACTAACTATACGCTGGCTTATCGCACTTCTGGCGCCAATAGGACCGACCTAGCTTTGGCTGCGCTTGATTAATTTGCATACTAGCGTATAAGAAGTATGAATGGCGCCAACACCTATATAAAGTCTAGTCCTAATTTCTAGCTCTCGCTCAGAAATTAGTACCAAGAATAATTTTTCCCTGGTCCATTGGATACAACCTAATTTATAAATAGTGACTGCTCGCCACAGAATAAAGTACGTTTATTCACACATCGTCTCCCTGGGAGCTCTAATTCCCATTAATTTAACACTTGTATCTTCTGGGGGAGGAGGATCTATTAAACATTTGAAAGCGTTTCTTCCTGATATCAATTAAATGAACAGTCGCCACAGTCAACGGGTATACTGTGCTGCAGTGAATTTTGTGAACACTTGCAATTTTCATGGCGAACACTTGCAGAGTAAAAGCTGTGTAAGCTATAATTTTTCTTTCGCTCAATAGATGTAATTGAGAAAACACTTGTGCAGTTCCGTGGAATAAACCAAACTAAGAATCCAAGCTGAGTCTAACCACAAGTTTAGCGACAGCAAGTGGTTAGTTAAGTGCACTGTGTCTTACGATGCTCTGTTAGCACAAGTAGAATGATAATTATAAGCGAGTGAAGACTGTTTGTTTGCGGCCAGCGAGTTGTCGGAACTATTATTTGGATCTTCTACTTCATAGGATGGAACGAAATTAATCCTAAGAAAATCATTTGATAAATGTACGAAAAATACTTGATGAGGTTTTCTAATTTACGCCGGAAAATCTATTAAAATGGAAAATGTTGCCTACTTTCTGAAAAGGGTAATAAAGTTGAATTCAATATATGAACGTTTTAAATGTCAGTGAAACACAACAATAATTGATCAAATTTGAAGAACGAATTAAGTAAAAAGGGAAGGTACAGCGTTGCTGGACGGCCGACAGCACCTTCTTTTTATTCCGTTCTTATTAAAAAAAATGAGGTATCATTACTAATACGCCTCTTGAGACATAGATTTTAACATTAAGATTGATTCGAAGAGCACACACATGCAGATGTAAGAATAGTTTTTACTATGGCGTTCACTATGAAAATATGAAAATGAATGGACGCAGATATAAGAAGTGGTTTACTGCTGCTTTCAGCTGGCGAGCAAATAACCGTTACTGCACATGNGGATCTTCTACTTCATAGGATGGAACGAAATTAATCCTAAGAAAATCATTTGATAAATGTACGAAAACTACTTGATGAGGTTTTCTAATTTACGTTGGAAAATCTATTAAAATGGAAAGTGTTGCCTACTTTCTGAAAAGGGTAATGAAATTGAATTCAATATATGAACGTTTTAAATGTCAGTGAAAGACAACAATAATTGATCAAATTTGAAGAACGAATTAAGTAAAAAGGGAAGGTACAGCGTTGCCGGACGGCCGACAGCACCTTCTTTTTATTCCGTTCTTATTAAAAATAATGAGGTATCATTACTAACACGCTTCTTGAGACATAGATTTTAACATTAAGATTGATTCGAAGAGCACACACATGCAGATGTAAGAATAGTTTTTACTATGGCGTTCACTATGAAAATATGAAAATGAATGGACGCAGAGATAAGAAGTGGTTTACTGCTGCTTTCAGCTGGCGAGCAAATAACCGTTACTGCACATGCCACATGGCTGACTGTGTTAGCGTTCAATGCCATTTTAACCAAAGGCTAAATTGCCCCAGGACGAAGCAAACCATACCGGGTGGGCCGAAAAAACTGAACAAATCCTAAATTTAACTTCCACCCTGGGTATCTCATAATCTCCGACCTAAGTGAATAAAACTTCTTGACATTAGAAACAAGTGTTTAATGTTTAACTTTATTCAATATAACCGCCATCCGAAGTGATGATCCTTCACTTGCAGCCGTTGTGATCAACTTCAATAGCAAAGCCTAAATTAACGGAATTAAATTTTTGTGTGATCACCAATATATGTTTAAATAAGATGCTTATTAACTAATGAGCGTTGTGTTAAAATTTCTTAATTAGAAATCAAAACTGGTAATTTTCAAAATTTTCATGCTTGCATCGTGGTATCCGTGTGCATGTGTGTGTCTATGTATGCATGCATTCATGTATATGTACGTACATTGATACATTTACCCACAACAGTTCTTGCAAAATTTCAAATCAAGCAACTTGCATTTGTCTCATAAACTTGCTGTATGGGCTAAAGCCTGCTCTTTTAGGCAGTCAGTTCACTTTTTTTCATTTTTCATGCTCACTCGAAATGATATTTTTAAATATTATCCCCTAATTCTAATATTATCCCCTGATGTCAAGAAATCCAAAGCTTATACTTGTAAACTGTCATTAGTGTTTTCAACCCACAAAGCTCATTAGTTTTATTGTTTTCATGAACTGACACTCACTATTTAACTCAATTAACCAGCTTATGGGAGACATTTTTATGTGTTTCCTCTCCGTTTTTGTGCAAGCATCAAACTGGACAGTCATCGTACCTATGTATGTTTATCAATTACAGACATTTGCATCATATTTCGGAGATAATGGGACTTTTTCTAATTCGAAACCCTTATAGGGCGTTCATGCTTTCTTCTATTATTCACGTCCTAAAATGTTCTTGTTGGTCTTGTGTGGTCCAAATTATCATATCATTTCGTACGCTTTGAGTATATTATCATAACCCTATCTAGGTTTTTGCTTTCACGCATTAATCCACTTATGTTGTACATGTCTTGATAGCAGTTGTAGAACAATCATTTTTATATTTCTGACTAAGGTAAACTATTTGGTGCCATTATTATTAGTATAGAAATATTCTGAATTCGTGGCGTGAAAAAAGACATTTTTTAAGAGTTCCATGATTTGGTGATATGAATACTAGTTTATACGGAGGAGTGAATATATAATTCTGGATCTTAACCTCGCTGCCTTAGACGCAGCATTATCTTAATCCACCCGTTTTACTTGCAACAAATTACCCATGTTGCAAGTCCCTTAGCTCGTATTTTAATGCAAGTGTGCACTAAAAGGAGTGTTCTCAACAATACATCGTCACTAAAATTGTGTTCTCTTTAGTGTTATTGTAGTTGTATAATAGTATTATTAGTATAATTGTAGATCAAGTTTAATTTAAAAAAATGTCAAGTGTATAAAAAAAAATTTCCAGTTCAATTTTAAAAAGCTCTTGTTTGTAATATTATGTACCTATGTAATAGTAGTAATGATAATAAGAATGGTAATCACTATTATAAAAGTAGCCGCGTCCGTCCCTCCGTCCGTGTGACCCCCTCTTGATTATGGTATCCACAATACGCAATCGGCTTTTTTTAGAATAGAAATTTTCAATGGAGCTTTCTCTTTTGATATTCATCATTGATAATGCAAAACGAAATGTTTCAAATTCGTTCAACCAGTAACCTGGCTACCACTGGGTATAAGGCCCAAGATTTTGGAACTTGAGTTATTGTTTTCGAAATTGGGATTTTCTTGAAAAGCTTTGAAGAGATAATGGACGACATTTCAGAATAAAATTCCGGCAAAAGGGGCCACCAATGATAGAAATGTGTCCAACCGCAAGAGAGAAGTAGCAAGACTCCGACAGCAAGAAAAACATCGAAGACGATCGGATGAAGGACGCAAAATAGCAAGACGAAGCAATGTTGCTCGCCAACGAGAAGCTAGAGCTAAATTGACCCTTGACCGGCGTTTGGAAATTCTACGGAATAATGCAGAGCAACACCGAGTAGCTAAAGAGAGCTTAACACATGAAAGAAGCGAGGAAATTCTTCGTCATAGCGTTGGACAACATTGAGTGACACGAGAGAATTCAACTTAAGAAAGAAGGGGTGAAATTATTCAGACTAATGCCGAACAGCATCGACTTGCACAAGCGAATTTACCTCAAGAAAGAAGGGATGAAATTCTTCAGATTAATGCCGACCAGCACGTGTGCACTAGTGATAATTATTTGTATACATACATTTATTTGTATATGTATGTCACTAGAATCCAAGCATAAAATAATTTTACAGAGTGTTGCAAAATTGTTGGTACAAACTTCGGCTACTAATAGAAAATATTGATATAGGCACCATTTCATCAATGAAAAAAGTTCTAAAAACTTTTCGTAGATGAGACATTATACTTGTGAACTGTTAAGACTCATTTTTCGCAGCACGACGGCGAATTCGCAAAAGACAGGAACAGAGCAATAAAGAGAATTATTATTGGCAAATTTAGGCAGGATTGACACCATATCCATTTATTCTTATTTGTAAAATGTCCAGAAACTTACTATTCACAAATTCAAAATAAATTCCAGATTAAAGAAATTTCTAGAACTTTCCAGTCCACGTTAGTAACTAACCTCTAGTCATAATAATAACATAATTAGAGTTTATTTGAGAGAAAAATTCATGTTTATTTTATACATAGTACTAACACTGAATTTAGAGTAAATCAAATATCAGACCCTACCAAGCTCCTCGGATTTTGTCCTTATTTGGCATTCTCACTGACCATTTCTGAGCACTGAATGCTCTTCCTTGAAGAAGTAATACATATATGAAACCATTAATACCATAACACCCAGGCTATGTCTACGCTCCATAATCATATACAGAAGCATTTTGCTGGAATACTTGCACTGGAAGATTTGTAGAAAGGTGGTAATTTATAAATGCATTTAGCTATGGTATAAATGTGTATAAATGGAATTATTAATTAAGAGATTGGCCGATTATTTGGGATTAAATTTAATACTTAATGTTGTGTTACATAATAAGCCTTTATTGTTACAGCCTCATTGTTTGAACTTTAGTTTGAAGCTATGTAATGTCTAACTTTTCTGTCAGTGCAGTTTGCTGTCACACAGTTGCTTATTAAACAAAGTTTATTTGAATCATTTGTGTCAATAGATATAGGTACCGGTGATGTGTAGCAAATGATTCATGGGTAAAATTTTAAGAACGTCGAATTAAGTACAAAATCACAGCAGTCGGGTATTGTCTGATATTCGATTTACTCTAAATTCAGTACCAGTCCTTTTAAATATATATGAATTCTCTCAAGTAAACCTTAATTAAATTCTTATTACATAGGTACCCAATTTTGGAAACACAAGTTTTTCAAAATTGAACTGTATCTTTTTTGATATATACTTGACATTTTTTAAATTAAACTTGATCAGTTTCAAATTAAACTTGAAATTTTTAAAATTGAAGTTGCACTTTTTAAATTAAACTTGAGCTTTTTAAAATTTAAGTTTAAAAAAAGATTGTCATGGTCCTCATGATAGACTAAACTGCATTCTAATTAGATTTTGTAGTTTAAATATTGCGGCATGAACGTACCTGTGTTCAAACAACGATATTGGGCAAAACGTTGTTTTCCCTAACATCACAAATTTAGTACAAATTATGTCCCAGCGACGTATGTGACAAGATCAATNCCGCTTACAACTTTGTGGTCACCAGCCGCTTACAACTTTGTGGTCACCTGCCGCTTACAACTTTATGGTCACCTGCCGCTTACAACTTTGTGGTCACCAGCCGCTTACAACTTTGTAGGCATCTGCTGCAAACAAATTTGTGGGCGTTTGCCGTTTACAACTTTGTGGGCATTTTGAGTTTACAATTTTGTGGGTATTTGGAGTTGATAACTTTGTGGTCATTTGCAATTTATAACTTTCTAGGCATCCGCAGTTTACAACTTTGTGGACAGTTGCAGATCACAACTTTCGGAATCTGAGTGAGATGAGAACGCTATTTAATTGCGGTGAGTTCTGACGTAAGTGACTCGGAAATTTCACTTTCAAACTCATAAATAGGAGCCATGAACTTGAACAAGCCTCACTGAATAATCCATTTCAGCTTAATATCAGTATTGAGCTGACGTAATCTCTATATCTGAAAAGCATTGTCAATATTTTCAACTGTAAATCTATGTGCAACTTATTTTTTCCACACAAAATGATCAGCCTGAATATGTTCTGTGTCTGTATAAAATTCTAACGTCTTTTATCAGCCTTCTAAATCATCAACTGCCGATCTGTTAGCGATTCTCGCGTAAATTTGCTGTGGAAAAAGTTTTACCCTTTGTGTATTTGTTACACCAATTCTGTTCCATTAATTCAATGCGAGTAGAGTTAAATTTTTTGCTCATTTATACCTATAAATTTTCTCCACTAATTCATTGTGAGAACAGTTTAACCTTCTGCTCATTTGTTCTATAGCTTTTGTTCCATTAATTCAATTATTTTAATTATGGGTTAAGTTTTGCCATCTGTGTTCTTGCTCCATTAATTTCATTTCATTAGTTCATTATGGTTACAGTTTGCCCTTCAGCACATCTTTAAAATTACCTTTGTTCCATTGATTCAGTGCATGTTCAGCTTAACCTTTTTGCACATTTATGCAATTAATTATATTTCATAAATTTAATGTTTGTGAAGTTTTACCTTCTGTGAATTTGTTTTATGAATTTTCACCTATCATTTAAGATGGCTCGTCAAGTCAGCAACCTGGTGCGCGGGTGCTCTAACCAAGAAACTTTGGTTCTTTGTTATGAGTGAACAAAACGTACGTCGACACTATGGATATTGCATTAAAACAAATACTGGTCGTAAAGCTTGGCGTAGTGACGTTGCCTCTAGTCAACAAAAATACACTGGTCGTATGCCTCACATTTCGTGCAGTGTACATTGCCTTCTCTCAAAACATCCTAGTTGCATTAGCTCACGTGTCTTGAAGTGACCGCATGCTTTGACACGTTAACTGCGATGGGTTAATTAAACCGAAGTTCAATATATAATTCAAATTTTAAGTCAATTGGGGTTATCAACTTTGAAAATAGCAAACATTAACTAAATCGGGCTTTTATTTAGCTTTCATTAGGTATTTATAAAAAATGAGTTAGTGACTGCATGCATGTCAGCAATACTATGAAAATCACCTAAGTGACCACCGGTGGGTCACTTCGCAGGGAATGTGTTAAAGAAATGCTGGTCGCATAGCTATAGCGATGGCCCACTGAACCATCGGTTTAGGACCTCACATTTTCCACTGTGGACGATAGTTCCTACTGTTGAAAAAATTAAAACTCCTTGAGGGGCAAAAAACATTATGAAAATTTTGATTAAAGTAGCCACTTCACCAATCTGAGCATAGAAACGAGACATCAAAAATTTCCATCTAACTTTATCAATAACATTTCAAATATTTTAACGTGCAAACTCGACTGTCTCAACTGTAAGTGAATCCAGCAACACGTTAGTTTCTTCTCAAAGTTAGTTTCTAAGTTTCTTCTCAATTAATTGAATTGTCGTATTCATGGGCGTGTCAAAGTTCTCAAGTAATACCTGAAAACCAGATGCAATATTTTTTAATTTTCACTGACTACCACTT
>JACJUY010013064.1:5263-20675 GCA_014220935.1 Platorchestia sp. MABIK | reverse complement strand
ACTTCATTGAGAAAATGTGTAGCTAGGCTATTTCATTTTTCCCCGAGATCGTTTAATGCATATTTGATACGTATGAATAAAAGACGTTAAATGTTGACCTCATAGTCATAAATGCACAACTTTTAAATCCTTATTTTATTTTTTATTTTAATCCCTGATATCACAAGTTCCTAAGCTTGTATTTCAATGTATATGCGCACTAATAAAAGTGTTTTCAACAATGCATCGTCACTGGTATTACACTTTTTAATTTATATTTATACAATTAATGAAATCTCGATTACTGCATCAAGGCAAAAGCCATTTTTTCTTGTTTTCTCATAATAGTTTGTTAATAAAATGGCTCAATTTATGAACCTTCCATCATAAAACAACTTGATAACTTTCAGATCAAACTGAGTGAGAAGAAATTTAGAAACTTTTTTTCTATTTTGTGTCCTCCAATCCTAAAATTACATCCCACTTTACAGGAATATTTCCCATAAACTGAGGCAAATTTCTGATTATGGGAGAAATTTATTTTTAAAGAATCTTTATACTCTATATACATATGTAACATTACTTGAAATTTTCAGAGAATTATTCCACATCATAATTTTTTACTACCTTGAGGCAAATTTTACTACTTTTTACTACTTTTTTTACTACTTTCCAAATTTTATTACTTTTTACTACTTTTTACTACTTTACTACCTAGTAGACACCCTGATAATTATTGCTATATTTTGAAAATAACACATCAGCAAGCAGAATCCCATTCATTTAAAAAGTTCTTAAATGTGTTCCTTCAGTGATTCTTGAGAACGGAATTTTCAATTTCCGTGAACGGCTTAAACTGCATATTGACCACCAAAATGAATATATGATTCTGCAAGTGAATGGATGATATCTTATTGATTTAAAATGATATTTGTAAAAAAAATTTCATGTATATAATTAAAATACAATATATAATAAAAATATCATATATAATTAAAATTTCATATATAATTAAAATATCATACATAATTAAAATATCGTATTTAATTAAAATATCGTATTTAATTAAAATGTCGTTTATGATTAAAATATATATAATTAAAATATTCAGCAAAAAATATTATCTAATACCGACCATTTGCAATCCTATAGTTACAGATTAGCAGTTTCCATTGCTGTTGATGTGTTTTATTGAGTTTAATTTTGTTATAGTTTGATAGTTGAATAGGCATAGCATTAATGAAACTAGAGAAATACCATTTATGATGAAAAAAAGATAGCTTTGCTAATGAGAAAATATCTTCTTTAAGGAGAAAGACCATATTTCAAAATCAGACATCCTTTCCAAGTGTGACAAGATAAAATGTCAGATCATTTGCTTCAATGATTTTTGTAACCAAGGCAACATGGAGTTGCAGTGTATCATTAAAAACTTGAGATACATTATCGCCAATGGCAGGAAATTAAGGCCTTCTCATATCAGCACCAGTACTCTTTTCTTGATCATAAACCATGGTTGTAATTGGAACATTAATTGTGCTCTTGCAATAACCAACATTTTACATAAACTCTGCAGTTAAGCCTAGCAACACATTGAAAATAATTCACGATTCTACTTACAATTAATGTTTTGTTCAATTAAAAATTAACGTCCAGGTTAATCCAGCAGTTACAATAAAAAACAGAAACAGTAATGTCACAGGAATGTTGATATTTAAACTCGATTGAATTGAGTAAAATTCTGCCTATGCTCTATTATAAACTAATGCTGAACAATTTAAAATCCAATCATGAAAATATACTCACCAATAAAATGACACACTCCAGAAATTAAACTTGAGCAAATTGAGCTGAAATCTATTATGGAATTCCAAACTAAAGCCATTTTCATTCAAAGCATGATTAAGTCAACGAAGGTAAAAATTTAGCTCGTTTATTTAAAATTTAATTAAAGTCTTTACCAGTCGAAATAACCTTCATATAACAGTCACAACTAGACAAAACAGTCTTTAAGAAAAATTACCGATGGCATCTGCAACATTATTTTCAATACACACTGAGAATTTCTGTCGTCAGTATGTTTCACTACAATTCCGGCCTCACGGAATTATGAGAAAAGATTTAGTCTACGTTCATATTACTTGAATGATTCAGATAATTTATTTTCGCAATTTTTCATTTCATTATCAAAGCGTTAGTAGAATTATCGCTTAGAACAAAAGTCTCCACACTTTTTAGCCTCAGGGCCATACTGATTACTCCAGTAAGTTCCAAGGGCCGCAACTACTTTTAATTTTCCAGTCATCTACAATGTCTAGAATAGTCGCCGAGTAAGCGCCCTGAGTGTGTGCCGTCAGTAGTCGCAAATCTTGACGCGGGCCGTGGTTTGAAGACCACTGGCTTAGAACTACTGCAATGGATAAGTTGAGATATAACTCTTTGTGGACCCAACTGATTTCAGCAACACACACGACACCCTAATTTAAAAACGTTATTTTCCACTTATAATTTCATATAATGAAGAAGATATAACTTTAATACATGCTGAACTGATAAGATAGTTTCTTAGCATAGGGAAGTAAAAATTACATTAACGAATTTTACCAAAAAATGTAATGAAAACCAAAACTGCATATCCACTCAATCTCAACCCTTGAAGCATGCTGTCATTGTAACATTCTACCCATTGTCATGAGCATAAAGCCAAATCCAAGAAATTATATATTTGTGCTCTACCGTTCATCTGACAGTGAATATAAAGCTCTGTCAATTTCAGGTGCTTGTGCATGGAACATTGGGAAGAGAGTTTTGCAGCATTAGACCTATTCACTCTGAATCCCTATACTGTAATTTTTTAAACTTTTATTTTCTGTGCGTTATTAGTGTAATTGTAATAATCACAAAATTTCTCAGTAAAATACTTGAAATTTTGTTTTGAAAAATTCAATTAAAATGATAACTTTAATATTAGGTAATTATCTAACGAGTGCGTTTCCCAAATTCACGCCTAACTCGCAAAACATGCTAAAACAAATGGTTCCTCGTGCCGACAGGAGCACAGTGCCGCGTCATTTGCTTCTTGTGTAGGTGATGTGTGTTACAACAATCCTGGGCCAAAATTTTGGCAACTGATCCTACGCTGCACCTTTTGGATTCCACTCTTGAACTGCTATTCAAATTTTCTTTCGCCTATTCAAGATTTGTCTTCAAAATCAGTCACTCAGTATAAAGTTGGCTCAAGGAGACGGTAGTGGTAGAAATCTGAAGGATTAGAGATTTTCGGTTTTTAAATTCATCTTATAGAGATTTTTCTTGCGCATCCAACGACCCAATTTTCTTCCAAGTACATGCATTGGTTGTCTCATAGATGGGGTAGAAGACACGCACTTGCGGAACCTTAGCGCGCGCAAGGAAGGGTGATCTCCCCCTCCCCCCCTGTATTACAAGTCAGTTTTGGACGTTCCTTTACGGGAATAGCAAGAGAGTTCATCCATGGCCTTGATTGAAATGCTTCTAACATTCTAACACTCAGCGATAAATTATGATGGTGTAACTGAGTGTTTGTTTTGAGTCCGGCTGCTCTGAGTCTTCAGGTAATTAGCTTGTAGTGTAAACATCTAATCGCCTCCCGTAGTTTTGAAGGTACAGGTATGGCAAATATATCAATCGAAAAAGCTTAAAAAGAACTACACAGCACTATAGTTGAAACAAAAAAAAATTAGTTTGAAAATGAAAAAAAAATAAATTTGAAAATAACAGCTGTTCTGAAATGTGCATTCGTTGTTTTTGATATGAATCTTTTCCCACAGTTTTGAAAGTAACGAAATGTCAATTATATCAACCGATAGGGCTTGAAAAAAGCTATAAATCCCTAGATTTTGAACGTAAAAAATGACTTGGTTAGGAAATTAAGGGAAAAATAATTTTTTTTTAGAAAAACGGCTGTCCTGAACACTTGAAAGTTTCGATTTTAAAATGATTCTTCATCCACAATTTTTGGAGTACAAGTTGTCGAAATTCCAGCCATTGCTCAAAGCTGAGGTCCTCTGCGGACTTAGGAAGGCAATATTTAAAGGCCTTCCGCAGTAAGGGGTCTTGGGCTGCAGTCAAATTGATCAGCCTGAAGTCATTAACGCAAGTAATTTACGACTAAGCAGAGCAATGGTTGGGGTTCCTCACATCTTCGGTTGAAGACGTCTTTAAAACTCTAAACGTTCGTCTGCACTTCTTGTTCCGAGTCCCAAGTCGCAACAGCGGATTCGGACAAGCTATCATGGGCGGTCGCTTGCGCCTGCCACGTCAGACTGCCATCTGCCGTGACCTCGGGTGCATCAAATGTTTGCGCTCCGGTGGTTTTCGGTTGATAACTCCTCGCTACCTGGAACCCTGGGGTTCTTGGACTGCCGGCTATATTGAGAAGAGTTCTCCTGAACATTATTTTCAAACAGGTGAGAACCCTTTCATGACACCATGCTCTGCTTGTCTTATTATCTTTATTAAGCGTGACCGACCCTGGTAAGGGTAAGGCAATTTGTGTGACGTAGTGCCCGTTAACTCGGGGATTTTGTGTCCACGAAGCCGGGTGGCATCACAAAGTATGGGAAATATATCATTTGATAGGGTTAAGCAAACTCTTTCGATAAAGGCATTTCGATTTTTGAAATACAGTTTTTTTTTAATTTAGGCGACACGAAAAGAAGAAAAACGAGATAAGCAAGTCAGAATTTTTTCAAAAAGTCAAAATTCAAAAAATTAAATTATCGAAAATCCAATCGCCCTTATCGTTAGAGAGCTCCAAAATCTATCTATAAGCGAATTGCCGGTTCTGTAACTTCAAAACTGTGTGCCTAGAAAAACTTTCCCTGGATCCCAATTTTGACTGCTTTTTGCAAAAAAAATTTCTATGCAGATACGAAAAAAACATTTCAATCACAAAATAATCGTTAAATCATGTCACACCTTAAGTGGAAATTTCAGAAAAATCCATCCAAAAATGACAGACTTTTTTTAACCGTGACCGTCTCCTCAAGCGCCGGGTTGGCCGTGTTTCGCCGAATCAATTAACTAGACGATAAAGAGAGAAAACCGTGTATTGCAAAAAAAGTTGATACATTAGATATATTACATCATATTGAATTTTAAAAATTTCTTAAAATAAAGATCCTTAATTGATCGACATATTACACAAGGCGTACTATAGCCATGTCGGGGGCTAATTATGTTATTGAGACAAACAGTTAAAATATCATCTCTAAAATATTTTATACCCAAATGGAAGGCTGACAACTTATAAATAATTTAAATACTACTAGATAATTTTTCAGAATTTTCTCGCTATTGCACAAATCGCATGCTTGTCGTGTTTCAATGTATTTCTTCTTTTCCTGTGTTAAATGTTCTTTCTTGGAAGTTGGTTTACTGTGCTCTTTGTTTGTGTCAAGTTTGTAATAGAATAGATGTCAGCAAACATTAAGAGCTCCATTAACTACAAGGAAGTAAAAATGCAGTGTCTCCGAAATTATTTTCTTGACCTCGCTAGCAGCAGAGAGTCGACATGTGGTGGTCTCTACAAGCTTTTCGCGGAGACAACCACACAAGCTTACAAGCGTCACCTCGAACAGGCTTCGCGAGCCTCTACTAGGAGATCAATCAGAGTACAAGCCGAGCACGGAGGTGCCGCACCAAGCTATATTAGCCGCCTGCCTCGAACAGTCAGGCAACGTCTAAAGAAACCTACGTAGGATTAGCACTAGTCTAGGGGGCAACAAGCCGCCACTCCATTTCCACCAACCAGAGACCTGAATTGCCGCAGTGAGGCCGCACCAAGGCCTATATAAACAGCCGCGCGGAGTAGAGTTGACTCGCAGCAGTCTTGGTGTTCGCTACTAGTCTCATCGCTCCGACAGCCGCACCCTCAACGTCTTGACTGTCAACCTGCCGCCACGCTACGTCCTCGACCAGAGTCAGCTCCCACCTAACGTCTCGTGCTCGCCATAGCCGTGTGTGTATAGGATCTGGCTCCGTGCGGGGAGACCCGGGTTCGAGTCTCGGTGCTGGTGGCGATTTTCTCTGTTGGGTCTAGGAGAAAAATTCTAAGCACAAGGCCCCACTCTCCCCAGGTGTCTGAAATGGGTACCGGTCTTGACCGGGGGAAAGCGTCATGGCGTCCTGGTGTTAGCCATAAGGCATTTGAAAAACCAATGTAAAAGGTGATATGTATCATGCTTCAATTGGAAATAAAGCATCCGTTGATGCCGATGTTTGTTTGTTTGTTTACTACTAAGTCTGAGACCCTCGGCCACCAACAGCTACACCGGTCTACTCTAGACCGCCAAACACGCTGCGACTCTTCGACAACCGTCGGTCTTTTAAGGCGTCCCTGGGTGCTGTACTACCTCACTGTGAATATTCCTTTGTGTGCCATCACTGTCGGCGATACTCACAATACTACGGCTTTTACTCCAGTTGTGTTTTCCTTATCCTGCCGGGTTCGTTTGTACCTCAGGCACTCGCTTCGGGCTAAGATGTTCATAGTCTAAGACGTCCTAAAGTCTGCCCGGAGCGTAAAGCAGCCTGAGGGAGAACACTACAGACCTCTCTGGATTCAAATATTCCTCATCAGAGGAAGTTTATTCATCTGCTTATTTTCTCTCCATTAGTTTGCCATCGACGTAATATGATAGTGTGAAGAGCGGCAACTTGCGACACGCTGGCTGGCTAGCGTTCTTGAGCGGAGGGAAGATCTCGTGGCCTCACGCCCACTTCGATGGCTGCGCCCATTTCGATGGCTGCAACCCCCGTTGACCTCTTCGAGCTCAGCTTGGCCTAAGGTGAGATGAACTCTCATATGTTTGCTGACTGTTCTTAGCTTAGGTTTAGTATCGTTTTGATATGTGACTCGCTGCTCAATCTGTACCAACGAACCCTGAAACCGAATTTACTTGTGTTAATAAAAGTTCTTCATTCTTTATCTGTAATCTTATGGCCTCGCTCCTAAGTAAGTGTTCTGTAATCTCGTAACTTCACGCCCAACTTAGAAATTTGTAATCTCGTGGCCGCGCGCCCGGCTTAGTAATCTATAATCTCGTGGCCTCGCTCCCAACTTAGTAATCTGTAATCTCGTGGCCTCGCGCCCAATTATTGGTCTAACAATTTTCGAGGCTCGGCTCGTTTTACCTTTACACTGGAAGCCCATCGATCCCATGATAAGAAAAGTGTGCTGAGCTCGCTTTTCTTTTGCAGTCAATGAAACGTGGCTTGCCGCTTCACTGCTTAGTGTGTTGCCGCGGTTGACGCTGCTGCTGATGCCTATTCGCAATACTTCAGTGTATGACCACTCCCGGTGGTTCTTTAGTTGTGTTGTATATTAAAATCTGCGTCGTTATAATGTGGCACTGGTTTTGTGTGTAAGAGCTCCGGAAGCTGTTGTCACGCTCCTCCTTTACGAGCTATGGAAGGTATTGTTATGCGCTCTTGCCTGACTTCCGGGCACGGCTGGCTTTAAGAGGAAGTCTGTAACCGACAGAGTCAATACACTGATACGTGCGTACCAGAGTGTTTCCTTACTCCTGCCTTGGTAGTCTATAGCTACTGAAACTGTAGTTTGCAGCTACAGCTAAATGAACCTCATGTTGTGTTGAAAAGAAACTACACAACAAGATTTTTTAAGCAGAATTAAGCTTATTAAATAATTGAATCCCTGTTGTGGGACCAGTTCAATTTTTTCCCAAGTTTCATGAGGAATAGTAAATATTTCATGTAACTATAATTTGAAACGAGAGAAGGAAAGACATGAAACGCTTTACCGGAACAGACTAAAGCACTCGCAAATGACTATCAAATAGCGAGAAAATGTTAATCAAATGTAGTTTAAATAAAACATTGCACACCGCACACATCTAGAAACACGTAAACAAACATACACGCAAAATTAAATTCATAGCTTGTTCATAGTAAGGGGAGAAAGATGATTTGTTCATGAATCATAAGCTCAAATTGCTCTTTATTTCAAATGTCTATTTACGTTTTTCATTTTGTCTATTCACAGAAATGTCTACTGGGGTACCGATACACCTATTTTTGAAACAGTTAGCAAGTGAAATAAATTTATTAACTGGAGTATCGAGTTATTTTTAAACAATGGTTAATTGTTAACTGGTCGTCGAACATTTGGTGCATGTAATGGACCTTAAGGCTTTGTTTTTACATAAAAAATAGAAAAACATTTATAGATACACAAATACATATATATACATGTACATTCATATCCACGTACACACACGTATATTTTTTGTAAATACAAATAGAAAATAAACATGAGAAAAACAATGAAAAAATGATTTTCCTCCAGCTACATCGAAATGACGGCTGTATTGCTCAGTGTGATGTAAAGAAATAATTTTAAAAAAATTAAAGAAAGAGGAAAAGGCTTCGAAAAGCGAAAAAAGAACTAATTTCTAATTTTCTAACCAACTTATGAAGGAAATCAAGTTATACTCTAAGAACAACAAGAAAAAACATCTCGGGTTTCTCATCATCTCGGTATTCTCTTCCCCAATTTACGGAAATGGGTCCATGGGACACTGTGATAGCCGGATGTCACTTATGAGTAGCAAATATCTTCAAAAATTTGCACATAGACGTAGATTGAACAGTGGGTTGGTGTATTAATTTTATTTATTGAAATTTAGAGTTATTTCTGATTTGGAGTTCAATGCTAACTAGTCGAAGAGAAAGAAAGAATAAAAACCTTTATTTCCAAAAAAGTTTATATATGGAATCAATTATAAAAATTTTGAATTTAAGCTTTTTCGCAATATAAAGGCCCTTCATTGATAAACAGACCATCCGAAGTGTACAATAGCCGTGTCAAGGGTTAATCATGTCATTGAGAGAAACAAACAAAATACATTTTCTGGGATATTTCACACACAGCAAGATGACTGAAAGCTTATCCATACTACTAGAGAACGCTTTGGAAGTCCTTCACTATGAGTGAAAATGAAAGAAGAAAAGATTGTGTCAAGGGTTAATCATGCAACTGAAAGAAACAAACAAAACATATTTTATAGGATATTTCATACCTAGCAAGATGACTGAAACCTTAAAAATACTACTAGAGAATGCTTTGGAAGTCATTCACTATAAGTGAAAACGAAAGAAGAATAGACAGAAAACGCTTTGTGGTGGTCTCATCAAGCAGTTGCTTGTACACCACCACACAGGCTTCAAACTTCCACCCCACGCAACGCCGGGTTTCGAGGCGGCTGTCGGATTGGTCGAAGCACCACCTCACCAGCGACCAATGGGGACGCCTGCCTAATGGGAAAGAGTCTGGAAAATAACTCTTTTTTTATTTTCAGAAATACGTACGTATGTCAAATTTCATTGATCTAGATCCCGTTACGTAACAACAAACGTAAGAGCCCTTTCCTTGATTCTGCTTAGACGTCTCCCTTAAATTGGGCGTATCTAATATGAATTAGGTGTGTCTAATGGACGTGGTGAACATTTGTCTCGGTTGGGCATACGATTATGAGCGAGCGCCAGAGGATGGACAGGATTTTGTGACCAGGTAATAAAGGAAAAATCGCACTCTCACTTCTCAGCGTCGAACAGGCTGTGGAGACTTCTACAAAACGAGAGCGATAATATAGCCGGTAATAAAGTTTTTGGAGAGCGGACCACCGCTGGTCACTCAAGTGTTGGTCGTGAGACAAAGCGGACGGGGCGAGAGCGTGGGGAGTCTCTTTTAGGATCCGCGGTCGCGAGGCAGAGAGGAAAGATTCGAGAGGGTCGGCAGGTAAACTCAAGTAATAGACACAGTCAGTTCTCAGGTTTTGAAGGGAGACGATATATCTCAAACGGAGCGAGACTGCAGTTATTAGAGCTTGATTTTCTGGATAGTTGTCGAGAGCTAAGATTCGAGGGGTCGGATTTCAACGTTGTTATCGGTCTAGTGTGAGCAAGGTAGTGGACAGTAAATAACGGATAGCTAAAGTCACTGCAATGTTGTTGAAAAGTTCTTGGATTGTATGTCAGGTTACCCGCGCGTACTTTCTTTCTTCTCCGTACTTGCCTCACTCACCAGTAAAGTAAGATAATTGTACGTATGCATTCTTTATCTAACCTATCAACTCGCACGAACTACAACAGAAACACTAGTCTGGAAACATACATTCGGTCAGCGCCACCAAAGTTGTTGTTTGCTTGATGAAGTAGGAGCCTTGTGTACTCGGCTGGCAATATCTCTGAAAATTATACTCTTAAAATTTAGGCGCAAGCCTCTAGTGGCAGCAAATTTTTTTGATTAGTTTCATAATATTTACAGTGACCGTAAAGAGTTTAATTCATTCAGTAGTGAGACAAGGTTAGCCAAAAGTAATTTATAAAAGACTTATATAGCACAACACGCACATCTAGAAACATGTAAACAAACACACACAAAGCAAATTTCAAGGTTTCTTCATTGTACGGATGGTAAGATGATTTGTTTATAAATCCTTTGCTCAGATTGCGTTTTTTTCATTTTTCTATTTATATTTTGGGAATCAGAAGTGGGAGAAGCTCACTTGGCTAACGATAAATGTCGTTTGAAACAATTAGCTAGTGTAATGAATTTATTTACTGTAACATCGGGTTATTTCTGTTCAAAGGTTCAGTGCTAAATAGTCTCAGTATGAGAATCCTCATGATTTTTTGAGTTTAATTTTTTCCACCAAAAATCTGAACATATAAATACAGAAAAAGCAAAATATAGATGAAAAATAACAGGAATGATGAAAAATAAAATAAAAGTCACTATTACCAGCGTCTTATTGCCTTCTCAAATTGTACTGTGGTCGCGGAACGCTCTAAATGTTATAAACCAAGAACCTATCCATAAATCCCTAATTCAATGAAAAATTCAAGATGATACAACAAGTTTACTTGAGTATACTGCAAAATACTGTATACTGCATCACACGTTAGAAAGTACAGTTACAAAATAATTTTAAAACTCTGTGTTGCTTAATTTTCGATTCAAAATTCAGAAATTATGCTCATGAGATGTGACCTTTCGGAAGCTGGTAGGTATTAGGTAAAACACATAGCAGTTAGTTCAAATTGCTAAGTCAAAAGTTGCTTAAAAGTAATATCAATCTATCACCGTGTCTCTTTTTTATCCAATGTACCCATCTTCGTATGTTGCAAGAGAGGATGCAGAGAAGATTTTTTTGTTGTTGTTTGTCGAGATTCTAGCCATTGCTCGAACGCTGAGGTCCGTTGCGGACTTTGTAAGGCAGATTTAAGGGCCTTCCGCAATAAAGTTCAAGGGCTGTGATTCACTTGATCAGCCTAAAAATTAATAACGCTGGTAATTTACGACTAAGCGGAGCAATGGCGGGGGTTCCTCACATCTTCGGCGAAAAACGTATATGAAAAAACTAAAATGTTCGTCTGCTCTTCTTGCAATGAGTCCCAAGCCATAGCAAGGGATTCGGGGAAGCTGACGAGCGTGTCTGCCAGAGGCCGACACGACAGACTGAACTCAGCTGTGAGCGCGTGTGCACCTCCTTTAGTGCGCCGCGGCACTCCGGCAATCCGACCCCTCGCTACCGGGGACTCTTGCGTCCTCGACAGCCGGCTACATTGAAGAGTGTTCGCCTGAACATAATTTTCGAAATCTTCAGGTGAGCCCTTTGCAAGTCATGTTCCGCTTGTCATTAATTATCATTATTTTAGCGTTACCGGCCCCAGATGGGTGCCAGGCAATTTGTGTGCAGTAGAGCCCGTTAATTCGGGGTTAGTATCCACTGGGTCGGGTGGTTGCGCACATGTTCTTCGACTGTAACTCGATTTTCCTAAAAATTTTGTTAGAAAATCAGAACCTAACTCATTTTTACATTCGCCAGGTCTTTTGATATTCGTCTTAATTATTTCTGTCGAGTACAATGAACAATACAGCCTGTGAGTTCAATATAGTAGGACGAAACTATGTCGTTTTTATTACTATAATTATTACCTTTTGTAATTATTACTGATTCACTTTTTTCTGTGGTTCTTTATAAAAAAGAAAATCTCAAAGTCATAATGGTTATCAATGCTCTCAGACCAGTTAGCATTGAACCTTCCTTCAATCAGATGTAGCACGATATTTCACTAAATAAATTTATTACACTTGCCAATCGTTTCAAAACAACGTTTATCGCTACCATAGTGAGCACTGCAAGTTTCTGTTTCCAAAACGCAAACAGAAAAATAAAAAAAATCGCATTCTGAGCGTTAACAAATTTTTTTATTATCCGTATGATGAACGAGCCCTGAAATTCATTTCATGCGTGTGTTTGCTTATATGTTTACAGTGGGGGGTTCTGTGTCGTATTTTTTTAAAATTAATTTTGGCTAACTTTGTCTCACTACCTGAAAATTATTTACGACGGTGTTTCAGACGGCTTCGGCAGAGCGTTTCGTGTCTTTTCTTCCATAGTTTCAACTTTTGTATAGCGAAGGACTTCTAAGGCATTCTCTAGTAGTATTTATAAGCTTTGAGTCGTCTTGCCATGGATAAAATATCCATGAGAATATTTCTTGTTTGTTTCCCTCAATAACATAATTAACCCCTGGCACGGCTATTGTATACCTCCTAGGGTTGGTTTATGAATCAAGGACATTTGTATTAAGAATTTTTAAAATTCAATGTGTGAATTGTAATAAATTTCATGTATCGACTTTTTTGGAAATAAACGTTTTTCTTTTTTCTTTCTGACTTTCATTTTTTCTCTAATTAACATATTTTTTCTGTTTACTTTCCATTGTGATATTATTCGTCAGGCTACTTAACGCTCCGGGCAGACTATGAATATCTAAGGATTTCAAATGTCAATGCCCGAAGCGAGTGCCTGAGGTACCAACAAACCCGACTGGGTAGGAAAACACGACTGGAATAAATACCGTTCTATTATAAGTATCGCCGACAGTGATGGCACACGAGGAAAAGATTGTTGTCACGTAGTAACGCACCAAGAGACGTCTTGGAGGACCGTCAGGTAACGTGGAGTCGCAGCACGGATGGTGGTAGAGTGACTGGTGAGTGCGAAGGGGCGGTAGAGGCAGTAGGGACTATTGCTGTCGGAGCGTCTTCTGTGAGTGTTGTGAAGATTGAAATTGCTGCAAAAAGACTGACTGACACTGAGCTTCTTCTGCACCTCCTTATATAGGGCCTGGTGAGTGCGGCAACGCGCCAGGTACGCGACCCCATTGGTTGGTGGTTAGGTAGCGCTTAGGCCGATCCGAAAGCTGCCTTCAAGCCAGTTGTTGCGTGGGGTGGCCGCTTGAAGCTTGTGTGGTGGGGTACAAGCGAACAGCTTGTTGAGAGCACCACACCCTATTGATTGGCCTTAAATCATGGTATGGCCAAAATGGTCTCAAACTAAATGCGAGCAAAACGCTATGCATTATTTTTGGGTCCAAAGACGCAATACAAAAATTTAAACCGTACTCTTACTGTACGGAATGATGAAATCAAACCACCATAAGAAGTAAAGAAATTAGGTATTTGGTTCGATAGAAACATGTCCTTCAAATACCCCGGTGAAAAAACTTGCAACAAAATTTACGACACTTCGATATTTTTTCGCCGTGTAAAAAGTATGCACGACGAAAAATCTAGATTATTGGCCATTCAATCATTAGTTTATCGCATACTGACTTTGCAGCCTAGAATGGGGAGATATACTTCAATATTTTATAAAAGAGTAACAATAATGCATGAATTTTACAGCCAAGATGGTGTGCGAAGGCAAATTCAGGAGTGATCCCCTAACCCCTCTCTAAAATAAACTAGGCTGGACTCCCATCCAAGACAGGTTTCTCGGACACAAAGCCCAATTCGTATTCTCCTCATTATATCTCCCTCAGCGCAACGCTGACATAGTGCAATTCCATCCTCTCACCGTCACCAACCTAAAGCCGAATGGTAGACATAATGTCCTAATGAACTACCGTTCATCTCACATTTGGCAGAAGGCTCTGTCAGTATTAGGCGCCTTACCGTGGAAGAAACTTCCCCAGATTATCAAAATCCCACAAAGATTGAGAGAATTCAAAACCAAAATAGCTCGTCATTTTGCGTCTCCATAATAATTGTAAGCTGCAGTACATACTGAAAAAGTAGTTACGAATTTCTATCGGTAATTTTCATATATTTCAGTACATTACACCGTATATGTACCACATTTTTGTAGTATGCGCATGTAATATAGTTGCGTGTTAGCTAATATTTACGCACATGTATAAGTATATGTGTATGTGTGTTATAGGTATGTATGAGGGTGTGTGTGTGAGTGTCTATGGGCAAATATATTAATACTACATAGTGAGCACGGCCCGTCAAAAATGACGGGATTCAATACCTTTCTGGAACAAACTTTCCAGACGTGGATGACTAACAAATATATCTATCCTAACAGTACCCGTGCTAAAAAATATTATTGTACTTGCGCAATGGTGAAAATCAAATCACAGATACGGTCATCATGGCTATCTTTATGAGCATGACAGAGAAATGGAAGAAGCGGACTCAAAAAAAAAAAACAATGGGTATTGTTAGGTAATTGCAGGACCCGTGGAAATTCCTCGGACAATATCATCGTTAAGCTAGGTGAACCCGTGAAAAAATTCTGTCAATATTACCAAACCTATCCCTAAGAACCTATCCTCATGAAATGTCAAACATCAATGCATGTAAAGGTTATCTTTTGATGTTATACTGAGGAATTCGGTATCCATGATACCGCAAACCAAGATATCCTATGTTTCTTAAGAAGCGGACACCAAACAGATTTATAAATAAATATATGAATAAACACATTACGGGTATTATTAGGTTAGATATATATACAATTATACATATATAGTACATGCAAGCAGAAGTTTCTGAAAATTGTTCATCAAGCGACTTGCATTTGTCTTATAAATATCGTATTTTTGAATTTCTATTTTTCAAATTCCTTTAATATCTATCAACTTGTCCCGTTGCCAACCTCGTCACCTCCTTATATTATTTTCAAGCATTTAAATAGAAATGAAATACATAAATGTGTTGCATGATTCAAAGCATGCTCTTCGAGGCAGTCAACTCGCTTCTATTTCACTGTGCTCGCTGCAAAAGATATATTTGAATAACTGCCGTTTTGACCTGTTAGTTAGGGATATAACTTATCCGCAAACACTTTCAGTATTATTCCATGATGTCAAGAAAGCCAAAGCTCATACGTCGATGTACGTGGAAACCAGGGTTGCGGAGTCGGAGGAATAATTTTGCGACTCCGACTCCGCCTGTTCAAAATTTGCGACTCCGACTCCGACTTCGACTCCACCTTTCCAGAATTTTGCGACTCCGACTCCGACTCCACCTTTCCAGAATTTTGCGACTCCGACTCCGACTCCACCT
>JACJUY010013063.1:3584-16847 GCA_014220935.1 Platorchestia sp. MABIK | reverse complement strand
GTGGTGAGTTGCCAAGAGATGTAGAAAGTGTGCAGAAACCTTCCAGTTTGCTTCTGTTAATCTGGTGAAATTTTTAATGTTGGGGTTAGTGAAGTGTGACCTACAGCGTTAAGTTACTGAAAAAAAATGTTCTATTTTTAGAATTGTTACGAGTTGAACGCACTGTGTAGAGGTGCTCTTATAGCCACAATCGTCTCGTTTGGTTTCCTTCAGGTTTTTTTCTTTATCGTGCATTGGAATTTAATTGAACAAATTTGTTTTTTTATGTTTACCCTCTTCATCCATTATTTATCGTGGTAATACAGTACATGATTTTGGTAGACAAATGGTTCATTTTTCATTCATTGAATTACATTTGGGATTGAAAAATGCATCAGGTTGGTGCAAAAGGAATGTCCGATTTTTAGAGCAGATGTTTAAAATTAGACTGTTCAATTATTTATAATCTATTATACGTGTAATATTTTTCTGTGACTAAACTCAACAATTTTCTTTTAGATTATCTCTGTGACGTTTACGTTTTTCAAAAATATTGGCATCCATGTTTGTCCCATCAAAGGATCACATAAGAAATGTACTTCTGTACGAGTCTCAAAGATTTTAGTACAAGTGCGGCAGCAAAATGTATTCAGAACACTTATGGGGTAGATGTAATGCATGAAATAAGTTGTAGACAATTTTCGTATTTGCGATGTGGTGATTCACTTTAAATAATGAGCCAAAAAAGGTAGTCCTAGAACACTTCATTCCGATTAGTGGAACGATCTTGTGTCCGAGAGTCCTACTGTTACCGTTGCGGAAGTTGCAAGACAGACGTTGCTTATACAACCTGTTCATGATTTCCTTTTGTTCCAATGAGCACAGAACAATTTTAGTGGACTTAGGCTAACAATCAGTGCAGAAATTGAAAAAAAGGGAAATATGTGTTTTGATTCTAAATGTGCAGAATTTTACAAGCCAGGAATTTATGAGCTTGTTGAAAAGTTGAATGAGGTTCTTGAAAGCGATGGAAAGAAGTATAAAAAACAAGTATTTCCATTGTCATTGGCTCATTCATGTTTATCAATAATATTTAAATCAGATATTACCTCTGTACTAACCTGGCGTGACGCGCACAGGGATAGCGGCAAGTCTTAAAGTGATCCGTTGTACCAATTTTGTTTACTGGAATTCCTGAGTTATTTATGACTCTCAATTTAACACTCGCAGGTTGCACTATTTGATGAATGTGATCCTCGTGATCTTCAGCTCTCAGGTATTTTACAACTAAAAGAAAAACTCCGCAATGCCGGATTCAAGTTGCGACTGCATTGTTCGTTTACGAAGCCTTTAGTGGGAATGCTAAAATGAATTTGTGGGTCATTTTCCGATGATATCGGAAAAAATGTCACAGATAGAGCACTTTGAAGATTTTAAATTTCTTATTCACTAATTATTCTGGAAAACATATAGACATTGATGAAAAAGATAAATTGAAAGCGCTAACAGATTAGTATCGTTTGAGAGTAACAATTAGTTAAAGCCTTCTTCAGAGACATTACAAATGAACCAAATTACCTTTGAGATTCAGCGATATGTGGACCATCGCATTGAGAAAGTGTAGGAAATATAAATGAATTGACAATTACAAACATTAAAATTGAAACTCATTTGCCAAAGCATGTGATTTGAAATTTTAATTTGAAGTTTTTTTCCGTAAATGAGGATGCCATCCGTCCCTTAGACCATTGACGGTATGGTATGTTTTACATTTCTGTGTTACTGTTGCTTCCCATTCCAGTTCGCTATTTGCATTTCAAGTTTGAAAACAAATCCTCGAGATAAACCTGGCCGAGCTTCACACCCTGCAGCATCGGCTCCAATCAGGAGCTCATCTCGGCCGAAATTCTCCTAAAAGGGCGGCTGATGCGCGGGTGTCGCGTGCGTCGGAGCTCATTAAATCATCGAGGCGAGGCTTCAAAAGACGTGTAATAGATGTGGAGTGTAGTGGACTGAGCGAGGCTTCATTTCCATTAGGGCCTCACGAAAATATCTCATTAACTTTTTTGTGTCCGTGCATCCGTGGTATTCAGATAACATCGGCAGGATTCTTTAGGTAACCAGGCTGCGGAAGAATACAATTAATCATTGATGGGTCATATTTTTTCGCTGCAGTTTCAGATATTTGTGTGCTTGAGGAATTTGGGATATGTTGCGTCTTTGCTTCGGACTAGTCAGCGCCATTTTTCAGCTATGCAGTCTGGGCAACATAGTCCAATATGAAGGATATAGTCGACTCAGTTGTGATCCAATACCATCACTCACGTGTTCTGGAATTGTTTATGAACACAAGAGTGATTTGGTTTAATTATAATGTTACATGATGTTAATTGGGTGTAACTACTGTTCATTTTAGTTAAAAGGTGTTTCTCTCAGTTCATTACCGCGTGATCAATTGACGTGTGACTATTATTTAGCATTCCTGATTGTAAATTGGAGACTCTTCTCCTCAAATAAATGAAACGAAATTTGAATGACTTCCCTTTGATGGATTAATATGAGATTAGTCCTCGTAATCATTGGATTTTCAGAGATTCAAGCGCAGTCAAAACTTCAACTCATTGACCATTGAAAGAATAACTAAAAGAGAATTTCGAAACTTTCTGCTGCAGATTTAGGTTAGATTGACACACGATATTGTTCGATCGCATAACTTGCAGTCAATCCTGAATGATTATCTGCATAAATCGATCTATTTTAGTTAGTTGTGCTTGTGTAAGTGTCGCTTCTCATTGTATTTTATGTTCATTTACCATCAATTGAAATTTATATTCATGGTCATATTTAGTTTTTCGTTGTAGTTTAATAATGACAGGTTAATAAACATGATCTGCAGAAAAATTTTGATAAGTGTGATTGTATAGCGACAAAACTAAAGAGCGATTTCAGAGGCATTCCAAACTGTTCATATATGCTGATAGAAGTAAATCAATGAAACATCAGAGGGAAGCTCAGACGTATACGTACACTTCCTGCTATCTCTTTACATTCAATGAGGTTTCAGCGAGTCTTTACAATTCAAGACCAAACTTATTCATGGGCCGTCTTTTGTTCAAAGCCTCTAGAGTTTCGGGGCTTCGTAAAATAAGAACTGAAATGATGTTTAAATCTAGCTTTGAAGTCAGAGAACAAAAGTTGGAGACGTTTGAAGCCTCGGCAATGGCGTCTTGAGCGACGACGGTCGTATTCATTTTACAGGTACCTGGACTTCCAGGAAAGGTTGAGTGTAGCTTCCGAGTTGAGTGTAGCTGCGTTGTTTCTCAACTCTTACTAGGCTACTCGTATTTTAATCATAAGACGTTTAGATGCATGTTTAGTGATACATATAGTAAAATATAGCCCGAAATCGTCGTCCAGGCTCGATTAAAGCTGAGGTATTTAGCGTATACTTGACTTGAACGGGAATAAAATCGCACTTGTTGTCCGTAAAGTTATGATAGGGTTCTTAGATAGGGAGGAAAAGTTGTTTTATGAGCATGAAAAAGAAGTAGCTTTACTACTTTCTCCAGTTTCAATGTCCTCTTAGGGGGATACAACTATTGTATCTATGGGCATGTACATTATCACTCCTTGGGGAAAAAAATGAGTGAGGGGCCGAGCTGAGAATTAGGTAGACCTTTTATTGTTGAAATAAAATTTTTTTTTTTGTTATGATAAGGACCATCTTTTTTCGGTTCACTGCTGTCCTGTTTTTCAGCACCTACTACTTTCTTCTTCAACTTTTATCTTGTTTCATAAACTTTTTCCTCAAATTATTGTTTCTATGCCCCTTCTGCAAGGATTCCGCGTTCCCTTATCTCCATGCTAAATGATGCCTTCCTCCTTCCTCTCTTCGATATGCTCTTTTTTAACGGTCAAGAGGCTTAAACTAACATCTAATCTAATCTTCAGTTCCATTATTCTAGGAAGGGGATCATAAGTGTGTTTGTTCTTAAGATCTCGTGGCCTTTATGCTTGGCTAGGTAGGATAAAGTCAACATGTACGGAATCAATGATACTAAACTCTGGAACTTATCGACTCTTCCATATTGAATATACGAATACTGCAAACAAAGGGCTAATTTAGTGGCTGTTGTTTAAAATTAAAGTTTTTTTATGACGCTCAAGTGTGACGATCATGCGCATTTCTAAATTCCCGTACGCCCTTACTGTAGAGAAGCAAGTGTTTTAATTGCATCAAAAAATATTAAATGATCAATTTGAGGCATTGAAGAATCTTTAATTGTCGTCTTGCCGGTCTAAACTGATCCCCGAGACGCACAACTTCGCTTCAAGCGAGAGTGATGAAAGGGGCTGAGGAGTGACACACTCTGTTTAGTCTCGGTCTAACGCGACCGAGAGGTTAATTTAGAAGCTGTAAAAAAGTCGATAACTTGTTGTGATTGAAAATATTTGTCGCATTTAATACATGAAATTTTCAGAGGGAATAAATTCATCTTTGTTTTGGATTCATTAATCGATCTCCCATGAGGTTTTCTCCGAACTCAAGCAGTAAGATTGATTTATTTAGATGCGTTCTCTGACGTTAGGTCATTGTCATTTCAACGAAAAATAATCAAGTTCTATAACAGAACAATGCATTATATAATGCAAAAATTGAAAAAACCCTTCAGTTATGTTGATGCAACTTTTTACGGTTAATTTATCAATCTGAACTAAAAACATTGAAAGTTCTAATGAAACAAACAGTAATTAAATTTCATTGTGATGGTATTGACCGCCTTTCACTGAATCAGAGAATGGATGTTTGAGTAACATTACCATAAAAAGAAGGCTCTATTTGATTCCTTTAGTGATTTTTTAAATTAAAAAAGGGTTCAAATTTCGATTATCACCGACCACATGCACGCAGCGCTTATCAAAGCCTCTCTTTTCTTATAAAATGAAACTCTTTTGTTCTCTAAACAATTGCACAATGCCCATTTTTTCAGTGAAAGTGTCAACATGTTCTAAAACAATGCTTACTAAAACAATTCATCAGCAACTGACATTCGCCCCAATTAGTAGAATATACAGGGGTTGGACAAAATAATGGGAACACCTAACATTTTTAAATCATCGTATTTGAACATGTTATAAACAATCAAAAATTGACATATTTTAATGTTGCATTGTCCATTATTGTAGTTAATTCCTATTATGTTTAAATTGACAGTTTTTACAGATGTAAAAGAAATATTTGATTAAGACCTTATAAAAAGGGCAAACATCTCTGACTTTCAAAAAGGCCGAATTGTTGGTGCTCGTCTGACAGGTGTAGTGCAACAGAAACTGCCCGAATGCTTGACGTTTCAAGAGGTACTGTCTCAAAAGTAAAGACTTTTTGAAAGAGAATGAAAAACGTCCTCATCAAAACACAGGTCTGGTCGAAAGTCGAAGTGGTCTGAAAGACTCTCAGACACCCGTCGGGGAGACACGGCTCTTAAAATTACTGCAGACCTCAATGAACTCGTACAGAACTCAGCTTCCACAAAAATTCGTCTGGATTCTGCGGAAGAGCTGCAATTTGAAAACCTCTGCTCTCAAAGACAAAGGTTTCAAAGCGTTTAGAGTGGCGCAGAAACCACCAGAATTGGTCCGTCGAGCAGTGAAAAAATGTGATTTTCTCTGACGGATCACTGTTTATCTTATTTCCGATCACTGGCCGAGTGTACTTTTGGAAACGGCCGAAAGAAGCTGCCCCTCCCAGACTGCCTCTCCCAACGGTAAAACATGGCGGGGGTTTTGTGATGATCTGAGATGCTATTTCTTGGAAATCCGTCGAGCCAATGATTTCCCTTCATAGAAGAATTAATAGCCGAGACAATTTAGGAATTTTGGGTGAGCAAGATCATCCTATGGTTCAAGCACTGTTTCCGGAGAGGAACGCCGTCTTTCAAGATGACAATGCCCCAATCCATACAGCTAGAATTTTTAAAGAATGGCACGCAGAACATTCTAATGAAGTTGAGCATCTCACAAAGCCACCACAATCCCCAGACCTCAACATTATTGAGCATTTATAGTCGGTTTTAGAGATTCCAGGAAAAAGTCGATTTCCGCCGCCATTGTCTCGAAAAGAATTACAAAGTGTTTTAACTGGAGAATGGGCTAAAATTCCTTTGGAATCAATTCTCAATTTGCATGAGTCACTATCTCAGAGAATTCAGGCTGAAATTGCCACAAAAGGTGAACCTAAAGAATATTAAATAAATTTTGTCGATTTTTTAAGGTATTTAAATGTTTGAGTATAATTACTGTAGTTTTTGCACATTTTGGGGCCCTCAAAAGTTGCTGTCTTCCTCATTTTCTCCCCTGAACATATATGAAATGCCCGGATGTTTGATTGCAAAATTACGAACAGAGTGAAAAGACTGAACACATCGAGTCTACAAAACGTCCTTTTTAAACTCGGTCGGAGTTTCTTTCCCATGTTAAAAAGTGTTGCTGCATCTTTCGCGATAGCCTAACTATGTAGTTGCGTGCTGCAATCTTCGTTAGATGTGGTAAATTATTTATTTTTGATATTACTGTTGTAGTTATGTGAGCCAAATGCAACACTCTTTAAGTGTAGTTGGTCTCATCCTTGTCTTCTTGTTCTATGGAATATCGTACTGAAAACATTTCATTCTAAATATGTTTTATTGTCGAGTTGACGTCATGTTTCTGACAAAGTTCGAGCAGCGAATGCGATGAAACGGTTGTTATTGTTTCATTCATTCTCTTAATTAAATCGAGTTATAACTTATCAAGCCTCCAGTCTTTATATCTACGTCACTCGTTCTATCCAGAGAATTTTTATTACAAGAATTTATTTGCTTCTAAGTATAAAGAAACTGAAGATTCCTTAACGACCTTCTCCCAAGTGAAATTGAGATGGTCTCAGAATATCAGTGATGGTCTACCGCTGCGTTCAAATCTTGAGCTCCTGATGAAAGCCACATGCGATCTTGCCGTCTATCATTCCCAGCCTGATAAACTCTCTCAGTGCCATGACCGGGGGCAATAGAACTGATGAATGTATCCAGTCGCAATTCAAACCAGGCTTTATATTCCAGCGGCCTCGGTAGTAGTCGGAACATGTGCTGCACCCGCTCCCGTGGGCAGACTTGAACAGGTTCTGGTCTATGGCGTGCAAGTGCTGCGTCCCTGCAGAGTGTCCCTTGAATGCCTAAAGCCATTCGAATAGAATTCCCTCGTATGAGTGACTCCCGGCTGCTTGGCTTCGAGTGAATCTTAGAGACGTGAATGCTATTTTTTCGTTGCAGATATACCTTCAGAGTAGCTATTCGTTCAGGGCAAACGCGAACTATGCGTGGTAGGATTTCTAAATCTCTTTTTAGTTGATCAAGCCGGCAATAGAAACAGAAAACTGTTGACCCTATCCGTAGTCAATGTCATTAATACGTGAATTGTGTAAGCAACTCATGTTCAATTATCTTTTACTGTGACAACATCAAAGTTTCTTCATTCATGTACTCTGGGTAGTAAATGAATGTTTTCGAAGTTGCGTTCACCTGAAAATGTCGGGAGAATGTTTCTTTCTGTAAAAACTAAGGAGCTCTTTAACGAGCGTTTTGTAGTTTGCCCTGAACGAAAGTCCCCATGGTGCTGAATGCTATTGAGTGTTTCATGCTTCGGGAACAATACTCATGAGACAAAGTAATAGCAATTACATTCAGAATTGTAATACCATCCCGCGAGTGAACATAAATAGCTTCTTAAAACAAATTAGTATGAAGCATGTTCCCGATCGTGTAATTTATGAGTGCGGAAAACTAATATAAATATCTAATATTTTCAAACATTAGTCAATGGTTAACCTGTTGGCTCACTTCTGCGCACACAAGGCGTTCCATGAGGTTTTTGTGTCTTGAACAAAAACAAAGCGTTGTGATGCATCGCCCAGAGTCTGGAAGTCCAGCATCCATCACAGAGATTCTCTGCTGAAGAAATAACTCGTCAAAAAATAGCCCTTTGTGCGAGCGCTTGGTGCCGAGATTCATGAGAACTTGCACTCAATGGCCGGCGGCTAGCAGAAGTAAATAAGGCTGATTATTGCTGCCGGCCAGCGAGATGAGCGACGCACTCATTATTTGTTGCTCAGAAAAAAACGCTATATTTAGAGCATGCAGAGCATATTTTAGTCATGTCTCGCAAAACTGGACGTGACCTTTTAAAATGAGTGTATTTGAGAGCTCTTTTCCAAAGTATATTAAAGCACAATTGAATCATCACATGCAAAATAGGACTTGACCTTTAATGTGAATATTTTTAGGTGCTGTATTCAGTTTTGTTGAGGCAAAATTTAATCATCTGACGCGAAACATGTCATGACATTTAATGTGAATATTCTTGGATTCTGCACGAAATTGGCGGGTTCGACTGATCGAAAATAACTTCAAGCAAGTATTCGATCTTTGAAAAATGCGCTGAGTATAGCCAGTGCTATTAAGAAAATTTCCTTACAGAGCCCCGCACTTTGAGCTCCTCGCGAGAGCATGTGTTGCGCTGGCATTAGTGTGACCAACTCAATTTCTTCGCGCCGTGGCACGCGTTCTGATGTACTGTGGGACTGTGACTTGCGTTAAGCTTCGGTAGAGACTTTTTTTTTAGTTTTCCCCCTGAAATTTATAGCAGTGCCCTGCGGGTTCAAATACTTTGAGTTCAGTTTCACACTCGTGAAATTGGAATGATATGAGCGAACAGTTTTGATGTTTTGTTCTCCTTCATTAACCATGGAATGTTTTCCGCCTCGCTGCAAGCCGACTGCAAAATATTGTGCTCTGCATATCGCTGAAATTGTTTCAGCAAACACAGTTTTGTTTTGGCCAGCGTTTTATTGAATACGCGCATGATTGCTATGAAATTCAATTAGGAAGAGCCAAATGAGTGTTAAATTTGGGTATGAATTGGCTTTTTTCACTGGTGCTTCAGCAACAATCCCGAACAAAACATTTGACGAGCCTTTCGAGCTTCGTGTTACTGTGTATCAGGGAAATGTTCGCAATCAATTTGATGTGGTACAAGTCATATTTTGCATTGTTTGATCGAATGCCTTTTAAATGATGCGAGGTTCCCGAACAGAAAGTTAGGACGGACGTTTTTTTGCTGAAATAGAAAGCTTTTTTTTCATGTAGGGACCATTTTTTCAGCTAACTGTTCTCCATTTTTTATCCATTGCTGTTCAATTTTTCAGTACCTGTTAATATCATCCTCAACTGTAATCTTGTTTCATAAATTACTCTTAAAGGTTACTGTTTCTGTGCAATTGGCGTGGTAACGCACCCATGTGGATAGATTCCCCGTTCCCCTAACTCCATACTAAATGATGTCTTCTTCACTGCCTCCTCCATTAAAATACTTTTGTTATTGATGTTGCCAGAAAGGCTCAAACTAACTTTTAACATAATTTATGACTAATGCAATGCCTCAATCCCGGTTTGGCCCTGTAAAGCTTGTACCCATTATGAACGCTTGGAGGGAGAGAAGAGTTTGGTTTGAGTTCTTCTTTCTTCTCCCTACGGAAAAAAACACTGGGCTCTGAAAAGGGACCTAGGTCCTCTACGCGCTCAACCACCAGGCCGCGGTAATACTTGCGAGCAGACTCCATTTACTCATGTTACGTACGTCAGCATGTACCGAAGGAATTGGTACCCACCCATTGTTACTCATTGGAAGGGAACAACAATATTATTGTGTCTATGGGAATTATCACTCCCAGGGAGAAAACGTGAAGTCCCGAGCTGAGAGTTAAGAAGGCCTTCTTTTTGCTGTAATAAAACATAGTTTTTGTTCAGTTAAACGACATCTTTTTTCGATTCACTGTTGTCCTGCATTTCAGCACATTTTGATTTTTTCTTCAAATTTTTTACTTGTTTTATAAATTTCCTTCTCAACTCGCTGCTTCTGTATGCAGGGGATCTTATATTGGAACACATCTTGTGTAAAGATTCCGCGTACCGATAACTTGATACTAAAAATTGCTTTCACTCTTCTTCTCTTAGGAATGTCTCCGTTGCGGTTTGGGAGGCTTGAATTCATCTAAAAAACTAAGCCCACCCTCTATTTGCTAGTTCTTAACATCGTTTCACTTCGAAGGCATCTCTACAAACTCTAAAGCTGTGATTACATAATTGAAACCTTTTGTATTCGTGGAAAGCATTAGTTCGATCTAAGCTCAATCCATTTCAATTCGGGAAGTTTAATCACAGATTAAAACTTCACCTTCAATGCCACTTTGCATAAGATCATCCTGTGGACGAAGCAACGAAGAACCATTAAGTAATAAATCTAAATTTCCGCACCGAGAGATGCGTTTTTCTGTCTGCTTCAAAATGGAGCGCGCTCTAGAGACCTTCGGTTTAATAATATGGTTTTTCATGAAATATTTCAGAGAAAGCTTCAGTTCCAAAAAGTTTCGTTTGTTAAATGCGCCATTGTTAGCGTGATATTTGGTCTTGTGCAAAGAGCATTTATCTATCGAAGAAACTGTTCAGTAAGTGTAATTGTTTGATATCGTCTTTCTTTTGACAGGAACCGAAAATTTACAACCAAACTCTTGCGAGATTCACGAATTATAAATAATAGATCGGGCTCACACCAAAACAAACCTCGCATAAATTTGACATCTTTTCTCTCTCCGAGCTGGTGTTGAGGTGAGGTTCAGAGCGAGGGGACTTTTTGAGAGCGGGGGAAAATGTGAGGCCTATTAGACTGGCCTAAGTGTTGACGATCGGAAGCGCTACAGGGAATGGCTCTCAGGCTGGAATAATTTTGTCTTTCAGTGCCGATGGGGGCGCGTTTTTTTTTTCTTCTATCCATCCATCGAGTGGAGAGTGAATCCTTCAAAAACTGCAGCTCCAAAGTTGCGAAAAGTAATTTATTATCCTCTGTCGAACAGTGACCGAAGTTGAACGTCACAATGACGCGTTTTTTACATTCGGCCTGTGAACTAAGACTGGATCAGTTCGAGTAACTGCCAACGGCAGAAGTGCTCTACGTAGCCTCAAAATTTATTTTCATGTAAGATTTGACTTGAAAGTTCTTAGTGCTTAGAATTTTTTTGAGTGTATGACTCAACCAGTGAGGCAACAAACGCTATCGATGGTTTTGCCATCGTTTTCGAATATTTAGCTGTGCCAGTCATGGAATATTCTTTCTTAAGTTTGGATATTTTTATAGAAAAACGTTAAAATAGATATCGGAAGCAGTTTCTGCTTCATATAGAGCTACAATGGGAGAATATTACAGAAGCCGTAACGTCCTCGCTGTTACTTTCATGATGTACCATGCATATAACGTTGTGTACGGTAACGCAACTTACACTATTGTGAAAAGGATATTAGCAGTTTTCTCGTAGTGATCTTTTTTTGGGAGCAGGTTCTGTTGGTCCTTTTATTTCAGAGTAGAATATTGATGCTCTCATCGACCACAATTGAAGGTGAAATAAACAAAATTTATGAAACTTTGGACGTCTGAAGATTAATTCTCTTGCTTAAGGCAGAAGATACGGGAATATAAAAAGGCCTCACGGTAATTTTCCTATTTCAGCATTTTGAATGCGTTTTCCTATGGAACTTTCGTTTCATAACTGGTAATTCTAGCCACAACATAGATTTAATCTTCTGTATACAAACGTCTCGTATGACAAACGCCAGTCAACGCTATGTCCATCTCACACAACAGCGCATGCTCGAATACTTGCGGGCATCAGCATGGAGTCTTCGTGTTAAAACTAGTACCTTATTCGCCTTTTGATCGCTGGCGACTAACAGTAAATCAGGATAAATCTTTTGTTGGAACTCGGTGATATGAGTGAGAAGTTTCCGAAGGATGACTTGCCGCGATTTTGTTGTGTCCAAAGTTTATAATGAAGTTTGTCGCCTGCACAGGCTGAACTCGTGTCTGTTGTAGATGACGACACAAACGAGTAGTTCAGGTGCTCATTTTAAGCGCTCTGGGACATTTTTCACAAGATTTATTTCTTATTTCGTATCTACGACCTGGTGGAGGCATGCTAATTTTAAGGGGCATGTTCAAATTCGATTTATTTTGCGCAATGTGTCGAATATCTTTCTGGAAATTCAAGATGATACAACTATTGTCACTGTGGGAATTAACGCTCCCAGGGGGAAAATGTGCAGTCCCAAACTGAAAATTAGGTAGGCAATTTTTAATGCCGAAATGGAATTGTTTTATTTTTGAATTCGTTGAAGACTTTCTTTTTAAGGTTCACTGCTGTTTCGTTTTTCAACCTCTATTCATCTTTCTTCTTCAACTTCTTTTTTGTTTCATAAACTTTCTAACGCAGTTTCTAAGCGTCTTATGTGGGAACTCGCCTTGAGCATAGATTCACCGTTCCCTTCACTCCATACTTAACAGTGCCAACCTTCTTCCTTTTAGGAACGCATTTTTTGTAGTTAGGGAAACGAAATATACCGTATGATCTAATCGTTTATGAGTAGGGTGTGAAGATTGCCCATTCTTTTTTATTTAATTTTAAATAGGGCTTTCTTCTTTCCTCTCCTGGGAACACCTTTGATGAGGTTCGGAAGAGGAAAACTAATTTTTAACTTTACCCAATTTAATATCTGATCAACATCTCGGCAGTCGCGTTGAGCTTGGCGTGATCATCCAAAATTTAAGTTGAACTCGTCCAACTTATGTTCAGTTGAACGTAAGTCGTCCGAATTGCGTGAGGGGGAACGCCCGTCTTGTGTTATACACCTAGTAATAAAGAATAATGGGGTGTTAGATGAGGGCTTCTGGGATGTCATTAAATGCTAGAGATTCATTCATTTGAATCTCTCGGTGGTGAATGGACGTGGAAGGTAGGGGACGAATCTTTTCAGGTACGCAATTCTCTCGATTTCATTCAATGCGTCTTTGAGAGCCAAAAAAGCGAGAAATTTGAATGACAGTACATATGTAACGAGAAAACATTTGCTCGGATGTAATCCAATAAGCGAATTAAAACACTTTGATTAATTATCAGAACTATTAACCTGTGAATTAACGGCATAGTTTTTCTGAAGAGCACTCTGTATAAATTATTCTGTACCTGCGATTCAAAAAATGTTTGTATTGAAGTTTGAAGCTGCTAATTTTTGTCTTCCGTGGCGGGGACATTTGTTTTACGGTAGCGCGCTTTCGGATGTGAATTGCCGAACATCAAATGTAGTGTGAATTTTGAAACATACATCCTCTAAACACACAATTAGTTGTCTTCTAGAAGCAAACGTA
>JACJUY010013062.1:7363-20681 GCA_014220935.1 Platorchestia sp. MABIK | reverse complement strand
TCCACTCATACTGTATCATGCATAAAAAATTGTAAGCAATTGAGATTACGAGTTGATTATTCATGTAAAAAAAGTGATTACAAATAAGCTGATAGCAATTTCATTTACACTCAATGATGTGGAAACTGCAAAAAGATTAGATATGTGCAAAACATTTTTAGAAATGAACAAATTCTGAATATCAAGTTTACAAATCTGAGGGCTAATTTAAAAAATGCACGCACACACAGAGTTCAACAAAAATATATTACATTAAGAATATTATTTTCCATGAATAAGCTAGTTCCAAAAATACTTAATTTTTAAGATTTCTTCCTAAAAATACTTTGCACTGAAATAATAAACCCAATGAGTATGCAGTAAAGGAAGTAGAAGTAGCTATTTCAAATTTTGATGCAATTGTGTTACAACTTAGTATTGATTGGAACATTACTCATGCAAATGCAAGTTGTACAATTATTTTGATATAAAAATCAACACTTTGAAAAAATCAACAAAAATTTGCATGTTGTACAATAGATATTCATTATATTGATTTTCTGATTACTCTTATTGTTGTGGCTATTACTTAGAAGCTACTGCACGTGTTGTAGAATATTTTACCATTTTTTATGAACATGTCAGAGGGAATTTAACTTCAAGCAGTAAGTAACAGTCATATTATACAGATTAGATCCTATTTCAAGTCTCTCTAATCAGAATGAAGACCTTCTAATGAGAGAAAGGATGAAGACACCATTAAGTTTGGAATGGAGAGAATATGGAATCTATGAGCAAGACGTGATTCCTCAAGATCTTTTGCACATAGAACAGCCACTTAAGAAGGAAGCATTTAAAACATGATAAATATTGAAGAAAGATCTAGTTGCTGAAAAAAAAGAACAGCAGAAAACTGGAACAAGGTAGTCCAAAAACAAAAACCCTCTTCTGCTTCAACAAAAAGAAGGCCTATCTATCTAAATCTCAGCTTGGGACCACAATCACAATAGAGAAAAGCATAATCGAGTCAAGATTTCAAGGTCAAATGATGGGTTATTCAGATCTGAGCAGACACTGTACATTTAAAATAAAAAATAAATAAAAGTCTAATTAATTACTACAACAAATTACATGATCCAAATGAGAAAGAATACAACAAGCAAGGCAATGTCAAAACAAAGAATGAAATATATGACAAATAGAAGCTTATTTGCTCTTGCATGGTGTTTTTAGGAAAAATAAATTAAAATAACATGCAGGTTACAACAACATTCTGATTTTCTACAAATTAAAACAATACAGGGTTGTTCAGAAAACAAGACAAAACCACTGACCTACAGTGTGTTTTTCTTGTTGGGGTTGTAGGAGCCAGTTACTGCACAATCAATGTTTCAAATGGTACACAGGAACTCCTGAAGTAAAGCCATTATCATGGCAGCCTCTTATAGAATATTATCAAATGAAAAAACCACAAAACCCACAGATAGAAGCTCACTCAATACAGTTACCAATGTTAATGATGGAGACTTACATGTTGCAAACAACCACAAAAAGCCCCATCCAATCTCTAGTTGTGTGTTCTTATTTTAGAGTAGCTATTAGTACAGATCAGTTTATGGTGCAGTATACAAATTATATTGAGCACAAATTTGCCTGCAGCACAGAGAAAAAAAAATTATTCTAGGAAATAAAGCACCAACAAAAAAGCAACAGTGACACAGAGCACCACAAAAAGTTATTTATATAAATATCCATACAATTCACAACCTAATTTATTTATTCAAATATTTCTATACAACATGAATATTACAAGCCATAATTCTATGTTCACATCATCTTTCACAAACAAAATTCAACTACACAGATTTGGGATTTTAGACAAACATAGCCACTACCAAAAGCGTTCAACATCTCTAGTTTGAAATCAATTCTACGGACATCCAAGACTACAGTGGTGAGCAAAATGGTTAGACTAATACAAAAAAACATGGCAATATCTAATATGTCATTGTTTTACTAATACACAGAATAATAATGCCTTGTATCCTTAGGTAAATCTCCTCCATTCATCTTTTAGCATATTTCAGGGTTTCTCAATACGTCATGTATTGTAGCCATAGATTATCAATTCTGTATCTTCTTGACAGTCTGTATTGAATTAGAAATGGACATTTTACATTCAGTCACAGGAATATTTTCCCCAATAACAGTGCGCACCAACTTCACTGGATGGCATGCAGCATCATCCTGCATAGAACTGCAAGTTATCACAAACTTTTTACCTTGGTTTTTTAAGCTTCATCCATGCAGCATCATTTGTGCAGCCATGCAAATTCACAAGATGTCCAATGCCTCAAAATGAAATTGCAAAAAACAAAATTTGTAACTTATGAACTTGACATTGTAGTTGGGGAAATACTTCTCATTTCTTACACATTTGTATGTTAGACAAAAGCAATTTGTTCATCATAGTACACCAGTTTTGTTAATGTGCAGCCTATTTATTTGAAATATGAGCTTATGCACTTTAAAGGATGTTTCTCTACCTCACATTCTACCAAATTTATTTAATCAAAAATTTTTGCAAATTATTCATACTATCATAGCTAAGAAAAGAGATATTACTATAGGCCTGCTGCATGGCAGTACGTACTTACCTTTAAGAATGGTGATAGCTACCATTGAGCAGCTGATTCCATACTACTCACTCACTTTTACCAATTAATATTGTAAGAAATCATTTATGCCAGTTAACATTGGATAAACTGAGCACTGAAATAGAAAAAAAAACATTAACTTCATAGAAAATGTGAACAGGAATAAATAGAACAATTGAGAGAGCGTCATAATTTGTCTGAAAATTGATAAAAAATATCAAGTTCTATACCTTGTACTCTAAAATAAAGTAAAGTATTAAAGAATGGCAGTACAAAGATTCTTGAAGTAACTGATGATAGACTAAATTTTTTTTACTTTTTCAAAATATCTTTTGCAATTTGAAACATTTTCAGAAAATTCAACATGACCATTCTAAAAATATTATCTATTGACTTAAAAACATAACATGACATGTTCCTATCTATTTTAGGTCTTACTTATTTTTCCAGTTATTACCACTTGTTAAAATTTCAATAATTAAATCTTTTACCTCATTGTTGCATCATCAGATGTCAAGGTCTCATTTTTCACAACCAACAGGTTGCAGATAACATCAGACCTCATCTAGCTTTTAAATTAGATTATTTGTTAGTTTAAGCCTCCAAAACCACTTAAAAAAAAAGCATTAAAGAGAGAAAGAAGGAAGGCACCATTTAGTATGGATGGAGTCAAGAAAATGCAGAATCTGTGCGCACAAGGTTTGTAAACACTAAGTAGAGAAAGAAGTCTATGAAATAGGATAAATGTTGAAGGAAAGAGTAGTAGGCACTGAAAAACAGAACAGTGAACCAAAAAAAGATGGTTATTATAACAAAAAAAACATTTTATAGCAACAAAAAGAATGCTTTAGGGGGTCACTTCAACGATTTTTAGAAATTGATCAGATTTATTTGAAATTTGGCCAGTATATGTATTTGATGAAAAAACATATTTTACTCATGTAACTTCTTCCATTTAGGCCTTTTTTTTAAATACAAAAAATCAGTTTATTGGTACATTTTTACGGATATTTCAAATAGAACTTGAGTTTTTATGCTAGAACAAAACCAAAGACAGTTTTAGAATCCTTGAGGCATTGCAAACAAAGTTACAGTAGAAAATTTTTCATTTTCAACCTATCATATTTTTCATATAAGATATATAATCACTAACTAACATATACACTAATTTTATATTTTTAGCTTGATAAAAATAAAAAAAGTCATTTTTAAATTGGAAAAAAAGCTACTGTAACTTTGTCTGCAATGCTTAAAGGATTCTAAAACTGCTGTTTTCCTAGCATGAAAACTCACCGACTTCTATTCTTCTCAATGTTAAAAATTAGAGGTTTTGGGTATAAGCCAAAAAACAAGATTTTTTCAAGTGTAATATAATGGAAAATTTATGTAATTGAATACTGTTTTCATTTTCATTTCGATAATCTTCATGCATAACTTCCTATTCTTCATAATCACATTGTGAATTGTAATTTTATAATTTTTTCAAGATTTTTCACATTTTTTTTATAAAAATTATGAACTTTTATATTTGTAGTCTGATTCTTATGAAATTTGACTACAATATGTAATTTTTTATAAAGAAACACAATTTCATCTATTCATTTTTTCAATTCAGACCTTAGTGTTTTGAAAAAATTGAACATATTGATTTTTGAGTTCATTTTTATTTATATTTCAAATGAATAGAACTCATCGAGTTTTTATGCTAGAACAAAACCAAAGACAGTTATAGAGTTCTTAAAGCATTGTAAACAAAGTTAGGGTTTCAAATTTTTCCTTTCCCATTTTGTTTTTATAAATGAGGTCGAAAATTCAAGATTTTTGGTCCCCTTACACCCCCTGGGAGGAGGGATCTAGTGTCCGTAGCACCATAACATTTTAGGACCGAATAGTCCACCACCTAAGGGTCCTTTTTCAACAAAAACGTAAAAATGCTCACCGGACCGACAGGCCTGGCAGGGGCCTAAGATGACCTCCTTAACTAACTCTTGGCTCAGAACCTCTCATTTCCATTTCTGGGGATGCTAATTCCCATAGATACAATAGTTGTACAGGGAGTCCCCGGTTTACTGCATTTCAACTTGAGGTAACTCACCAATACAAACGAGCTGCGAGTCACATCTTTTTTAGAGTCGCTGAGCATGCCAGAAGGGAGTCATGGCATAGGATGGCCTTTAGGGGCACCTTCCCATTCCAACATAAGGCAGCACTACATGGGTTCATGTGAACAAATTATCAGTAACAAGCATTTTGAAATTTTAGACTATGCTTTGAATTCTTGTGAGCTGTGTATGTTAGAATCACTGCACATACACAAATTTTAACCAACCCTGAATGAAATGCAGAGTACTTACACCCTAAAAATTATAGGAACTTCGTGAACAATATTCAATATTCTTTCCTCTCTTCTCTTTCACTTGTTTTTCCTCTTTCTCTCTTTCATTAATTTTTCCTCTTTCTCTTTCACTAATTTTTCCTCTTTCTCTCTTTCACTATTTTCCTGCACACTCTAATAATGTTAAGATCAGGTCACACCATAAGTTCTGCCTGTTTTTTACAAATATGATTAGGAGAGTAAAAAATATCAAGTAACTTTCATTTATTTATTCTACATGTTCCTCATCATTAGTAACAACTTCTGGCCACCTACTAACCAATTTTTTAATGTCTCATTCATAAAAATCTTTGGTTTTTAAATCAATAAAGGCCAATTAATTTTCAATGTTTTTGTCTTTGTAAATTTTTCCCCTTTAATGATTGTCTAATTCCTAAAGAGATGGAAGTCTGAAGGAGAAATATCTGGAGATTAGGGCAAAAGCATCAATGTTTCCCATTTCAGCATTTCAATTGTGTCCAAAGTCATTCTTGCTGTATGGAGGCACGCACTGTTGCACTGAAGGATGATGCCTTTTTGATAGACCAAAGCTGGGCGGTTCTATTAAAAGTAGTACAGTCGTACCTCGGTACTCGACCGCCTCTATACTCGACCAAAAAATTCGAGTAGAAATGTCGTGGTTTTTGCTTCAGATACCCTACGTCGTGTTTAAATAAACGTTACGAAGAAGGGTTCGTTTGGCCAACGATCACCTTTCGAAAAGAACCGTATTCACAAAATATATTCTCGTCGATATGTATGTGCTCAGCTGTACGATCATCGTCTATAACATCGCAGCCAACGGTTACTTCAGTACGTCGAGAAGCGTCATTTGAAAGCTACCCCACCTTGACACCACCCCCACCCTGGGAGAACCATGTCACCAGTGTCTAGAGAAGCTGTAGTTCTAGATACTTCCATCTCTCTTCATATAATTCAACTCTATCCGTAGACACTTTATGTCTTATTCGTTCTATGTAAATTACTTGTTAATCATTATGCAAACGTAATCTAATCTGATTATCTGACGATACTTGCTATTTCCGGTATATCATAAACGTAAAGTATCATGAATGAGAAACGTGTATGTTAGGAAACGTGACAGCGTCGCTGGGGCATACCATGTCTGGGAGAGTGCGAGGCATTAGCGCCACCGCAACTCAAGTGTAGGACGTGCAGACGCCCCGCTCTGCCCTCTGGGCAAAGCGATGGCACTGGCAGTCAGATGAGTATCTATTCTACATGTCATCCCCTATTACCATTCATTCTTGTTGTCTCACGTGTAGGATCGGCATTCGCTTTCAGTGTACGAAGCATTATTCTGTATCTAGGATGTCCGGCGTAATTTCACATTATGTATTATGTAATCTGTTTTGCTAACTGATTCAGTAATGAGGCCTCACCTTGATATGAGCTTATTACAAATCAATTCCTGTCCATCGATTGTGTTAACTATTTGAATCAGAAGACATTATTTCAAGTCATCATTTCTATATTAAATTCAGAATTTGGAAGCCTGTTTATTTAATCCCTTGCAATTATTTAGCCATTAGTAATCAGAAAGATTTGACATCAGAAAATATTAATGACAGAGTAACATCAGAAATATACTGGAAAATATGTCATCGGAAATAAATGACTTATGAATACGATAAAAGTACTAACAGCGAAGAAGAATCATTTTAGAAAATGCATCGGACCTCGAACAGATTTTCGGTGCTCGACTAGCCGAGTCGACTCGAACGCGCTCCTCGGCCAGCGGGTAAGCGTCAGTTGGACTCGAACCGCCAGCGGAGTAACACGTACAAAGTTTATTCGAGTATTTCTTCCCAGATTTAAACTTTTTCGAGTTGCTCTAGCCCTTAGGTTTCTAGGTTTCGGTGTTCGAACAAATCAGTGCTCCACCACCACCTCAGAACGGATTTTGGTCGAGTACTGAGGTACGACTGTACTTGGTTTTTGTAACTGTTGACAGTACAGCTCTGCAGTGATTGTTCGGTTGTTTCCAAGATGCTCGTAGTGAATAATTCCTCTCATACCCCTCCAAACACAACACATTTTTTAAGGATTGAGCCCTTAAGTAGTGATGGCGGTTATGCATATCAATCCAGCCATTGATTTGACGTTCAACATTGCTGTATATGCTCCACTTTTCATCTCCGGTAACAACTTTATTCAGAAAAGGTTCTTGCAGTTGGCAGGAATGCAAAAATGTATTGACATTCACACGTTGCTGATGATTAACAGCAGAGAGGTCATAAAAACCCACTTCCCAAGTTTGAGTTTCTTCCCAAGCTTCTTTAAGTGACATTGAATTGTCACTGTGCTCACATAGGTCTTGACCACGTAGGTTTTGTTTGAGACTTCTCTTCTCTGCAAAGGAAACAGATGTTCAAATTAAATTCTGACATGTGTAATCAGATTTGCTATATGTCTTCACGTATTTTTAGCGTGTACTTTTTCAGTTTAACTCTATTTTCACAACGTCCTATATGTGACAACACGTACTTCTTTCTCCGACGGTTCTCGACGCTAGACTGAAAACTTATTTCATGAAATTCATCTAAATCTGCTTGAAGGGCTGTCCCCTCTTTCCAAACCCAGTCAAAAAGGAACCAATCACATATTGAGAGTGTTAGAGGTGCTCGTTTAGCTCCTCCTACCTCCCTCCAGCACAGCGGTCACCTTTCAAAGCCTTTAGCATTTGACACCTACATTTTCTCGTTTTTCTTGTAGAAGTTTATGCTTCGTGGTGCGGGCTCAGCTTATCGCGGTTCCAAACACACAGCGATAGACTCCCCTCACCCTAATTCGACCTTTGCCCTTGTGCTTCATGGGCCTTAGACTGCCGTCTTCTCACGACTTGAAATAACACACAGCTCATGGCCCGAATACACACACAAGCACTCACGAGCCCACCACTCCAAAACACTTGACCGTTGGCTTACCAGGCATACAAAAATGTTGAAGCAACCCGTCTGTACTGTTGGAATTACGTAATCTTTTATTTGCGCCAAGATACTAACGAAGCTTACTAAAAATATGCAAAAACATCAGAAAACACATCAGTTGACACAAAAAAAACACAAATTAGTTAAAAATGCCCAAAATTCAAATGTTTCTCAACAAGCGATTGTCTTGCTGACTAGAAGGTAAGAGGCTTAAAGTGATAGAAACACCTTGCAAAAATTACGACCTTGGTTGGCTGACGCTGCAGGGGTCACCAGATGTAAGGGATCCTCACAAACGTTGTGGAAGCCTTGGCCCGTTGGTGAAATTGTTGCTGCGGTCACCAATTGTGAGGGGCAGGCAATGTAGAAGCCTTGGCCCATTGGTAAACCCATTTAAAGGAGACATCTATGCTGAAATTGACTGAATCAATGAAACGACTAACGTTTTCAATGAAATTTAGATCTATGAACATTGGCATACATATGCATTTTTGAAAATAAATAAGGGTCGTCTCTGTAACTTTTTCCCACATTCGACATTTTTGGAGACAATGGGGAAAGGGGGGGGCCTCAAACTTTCAAGAGATGTCTTCTCAAAAAGTATATTTCGTAGAACAATGATTTAGACGTCATTGAATATGCAAAAAGCTGGTGCTTGATGAGTCAGAAGATTATTTTGAATTTCACAATAGTTTAGTTACTATCAAATTTAAAAAAAATATTTTTGAAAGTCATTTTCTCCACAGACTTTTAATGTAATCCTTAACAAGTTCACTTCGGCTGTTATTTTAGCAATCTTTCCTTAGCGACAGTTGCAATTGTCTACCACTGCATGTGTTTGGCGCGCGCCATGGTCACGGCGGTGAGTGACTAATTCGGTGCAACTCTAAGGAATTTGTAGATGTAATAAAATACTTAGGACAAATATGGTACACGCCCATCACCCACGTAAAAATTCATTGTTGACACACATATTGGACCAAATATGTCCCACGCCTTCGTGGTGCATATTTAACATAATTCGTGTGTGCTGCTATGAGCAATGACTTTGCGACGTGTTGGTATAACTTAGGTACACGTCTCTTTGATACATGCACACTTATATTCTAGAAGTATACACACTATATGATTTTAGCATTGATATTATGATACAAATTTACATTGTATCTGGCTTGATTGTATCAAATTAATTAAAGAAACAAAAATTTTCAATTTTCAGCCATGAACGGTGTAACCTTATATTGAAATGAAAGCAGTGCTGTAGTTGAAAATGATTCTTATAAGAGTGCATGCTTCCTTGATGAATCCAGCTCATGTTCAGATGAATTATCGGAAGAAGTAGAGAACTTGTCAATCGATGAAAGTTTTCAATATGAAGTGGACCATGAAGACACTAGAGTTGCAAATAAATGGTAATCTGTATCTGCATCACAATTGTTTCCATTCACTGGCAAAAAAAATGTGCGTGGAGCCAATAATAGAGTTGGAAGATTGGAAAATTCTGCCAATGGATAAATGCAATTCATTATTATCTGATGCAATTTTTGACTTATGCTTAGTATTATTAGTTTTCCTTTGATGGGAGTAGTTTCTTTTGTTACAAATTACCTTTTTGTGATTTTCGATTTATAATTCGTATTAAAAGCTTTTCCTGTGACGCAGAGTAATTTCTTTTATTACAAATGGCAGTGTTTTCATTGTGATTTTCGAGATATACCCAAACTTTTTTCCCAATTAGGGATATAATTACAACAATTTTTTACAATATTTCAGCCTTTTCCAAGCACATACGTGAAGAAATCTGAGTTTCATGAAATATAAAGTGCGACATTGATTTTTTAGAAATTAGGAAAAAATGAGCAGTGGTATACATACGTACCAACACATCAGTAATGGACCACGTGGTACATATATGTATACACTCGTAGTGAACGTGTTAAGGGGGACAACCCAGCGATTTTTAAATTTTGATCCGATTGGTCTTAAAATTGGCCAGTATGTGTCTCTTTTGAAAAAAAAACATATTCATGTAATTATTGCGATTTAGGCCTTAAGTTTTGAAAGAAGTTGAAATTTTAGTTTTTCAGTTCAATTTTAGGGATATTTCAAATGAATAGATGTCAATGCATTTCCATGCTAGAACAAATTCATATACAGTTTTGAAATCCATCTAACATTTCAAACAAACTAAAGGATTTGAATTTTCAATTTTCCTTTTTGTTTTCTTTTGATGTGTGATTTTTGATCTCTTACTAAAATATGTTAAATTATTGATTTTGATATGTGATAAAAAAGAATAATGTACAAATTGGAAAATCAAGATCCTTTAGTTTGTTAAAAATGTTCCAAGAATTCCAAAACTGTCTTTTTTCCTAGCATAAAAACTTGCTGACTTCTATTCTTTTGAATGTTGAAAATGAGTTTTTTTCATAAGAGGCCATAAAAAAGTTTTTTGTTGAATTGTAATATAATGAACAACTTTTGTACTTGAATGCTGTTTTCATATTTCATTTAACAATCTGCATGCATAATTTCATTTTTACATTCTGAATTGTAAATTGCCTCTATAAATTAAAAAAATAAAATAAAATAATTATTGTTCATTTCTTGAAGAATGATGAATATTTCATCATTCCCTGATGAATGATGAATATTTCATCATTCGCTTCCCTTAAGGGAAGCGAACGGCTTTTAGGGCACAAAACTGAAAATGAGGTTATTGATTGAAAATGCTCCTAAACCCTCCCTCTATCACATAGAAACATCATTTGCCCCGTGTTGGCAACCCAAACCCCCATAATTACCTCCAAATTGCCCCCCCCTCCCCCGCAGTTGCGCTCAGAGAGACCAGCTGCGGGTTTGCTTAGCTCTGGTTGGTGGGTCAAAAAGTTTTTTGTTTGTTTTTAGACGACTGTCCGTTCATTAGAGAGGTTTAGTGGTCTCTTGGCTTTCTTAGTGAGTGGTTTTGTGCTTGTCCGTCCTGTGAAATGCCTAAAATATCAAATGCAGCTGTTCGCACTGGCCGAAGATGCATATTCAACTTTGAGAGGCAATTCCAGCTACAGTTTTTCACCAATGGAGGAAATCATTTTTGCATTGTAGAGATCAAGGTGGGCACTATAAATGCCCTACGTAGAAATCTGTTAAGTTGATTAGAAATTTTTTTATTCCAAAAAAAATAAAGAGTTGGGGTTTAAAAATTTTAACTTTTGTAAAAAAAAATTCTGAAGCAATATCAAAAAACTGTCTTGAGCATTTGTAGATATGTTCATTGTGAATCGAACAAAAAAAAACTTTTTGTCTCTATGTACAATATTGCCTGAGAAATTGAAATATCAAGAAATTTGCCTCTGGGTGGGGGAAGGGGGTGTGGGTAAATTCGTAAAACTTTTTGGGCTATAAATGTTTATTCAAATGTTATAAACATGCTGAGAATACCTCTGAGCTCATTTCACTACGGAAGTTTTATTTTTAATTCTTGAATATTTCATAGGGAAAAACCGTTCGGGGCCCTCGGCAGTTTGCAGCAGGTATTAGTGACTTATTAGTGGTAGTGACTGATTACAACTATGGAAGACTTATCTAAAATGTTTTAAACTTATTAGTGGTGAATTAGTTTGTAAGTTCTGATGAAAAAAATTGAAATCATCCAAAGAAAACAATGTGTACTCTGCACTATGGTGTTCGAAAACTTTGACCGACATTTTCTCAAAATATGGGTCATAGACTTTGACGGGCAATTTCTCCTACAGTTTTGAAGCTATTTAGAAAATTTTTTCTGCATCGTGAGGAACGAGGCAAGTACAATAAATTCTAAGAAGAGTTTTTTTGAAAAGTTGATTAGAAATTTTTTCATGGTCCATAGAAAAAATAACTGTTCATTATTCAAATTGTCAATTTTTATTTTTTTTGGAAAAACCAAAATCCCTTTCCTAGTTATTGTAGATATTTTGAATATAAATCAAACGAAAAAAAAAACATATGTCTCTATGTACAATATCGGCTGAGAAATTGAAATTTTCAAGAATTTTCTATGGAGGGGGGGAGGGGTACATTTCAAAATTTTTAGGGTACCAACTGTCTATTTGGATGTTATAAACATGCTGCGAATACCCGAAAGCTTTTTTCCTTCCGTTAGTATTTTTATTCATTTTTCAAGGAATTCATTGGAAAATTTGTTCGCTTCCCTTAAGTCAAGGTTTTGCATGGTAGATCACAGAACTTCTTAGATTCAGTCCATTGCTCTCAGTCATTCAAAATATTAGGTCTAATCCTCATAAAAAATACTATGTAATACAAATGGGAATTAGTACTCCCAAGGAAATAATGTTAAGTTATAAACTGAGAGATTTGCAAGCTTTTTGGTTAAATTAAAATGTTTCTTGATTTGTTTAGGACCATTTTTTCTTAATTCACTGCCACCTATTTTTCAGCCCCTCTAACTTTCTTCTCCAACTTTCTCGATTTTCATAGCCTCCCTTCTTCCTTCAGTTCCTCTGTACAAGAGGAATCTTGTGTGGAACACACTATGTAAACCCCCTACCTTCAACATTCATATGAACCCATAGGCTAGAAATAAAAATGAATCAAATATACAATATACATTACATTTGCAAATTTGGACCATTTACATTTTTTTGAAGTAACGGCCTATAGTAATTCCTTGCTACTTTGCAGTTCAATTATTGCAGACTCACAACTTTGTGGCTTTCTAAAATATACACAAAATACCGTGGATTTAGTTCTTTTATAATTTCGTGAATTTCTTATGCCATTTTTTGTACACAAAAAACAAAAACTTTAGAATGCAGCTAACATGCCACTATACTAAGTTAGGAAAAAGGATTCTAATTTCTAAATGGAGCTGAAAAATTTATGTGCATGTGAACAAATGCCAATACTATTGCTCATGAGCTGCCGGAGAACGGGTTCAAATGTAGTGAGATGCAGTGCTTAGATGTGATGCACTCAAGTGCTAAATTCAAGCCATAACAAATTACCTGAAATACTGCTTCAAACTACAGCAGCTTTCTTGCTTTCGGTGTTGACTATACCATACATGTACATTTATTCATTCAAAACATGATCGATTTGTCAAACTTCAATCGGTGAAATCAAACTTGGAATTCTGCTCTCTAATCAACATTGAGGCACAGATGAATCAGTCGGCTGCATTCTTTCTCATCGTACTGTTACAGCTACAAATTCTTAAACTCCATAAAAATGTTAAAAATATTCAACATATTTAATACTAATGCACGCAATGCTAAGACTGGTTGGTCAATATTGGTTTTAGGCCTTTCACGGAAATTAATAATTCCATTCCGAACAATCACTTAAGGAACCCATTTAAAAAC